>PVJA010024024.1:0-32326 GCA_004027025.1 Myocastor coypus | reverse complement strand
AAAAAAAAAAAAAAAAAAAAATCTCCTACTCACTTAGCAGTCATTCCCTGTTCCAGTGGTGGGAAACCTTCTAGAACTTTTCAGTGTTAGCAAACTGCCATGGCATGTGTGTCCTAGGTCTCTGTCTCTCCTTTCCCATTCATGCCTAGCCACAGTCAGCCACTAATCTATTTTCTGTCCCTACAGCTTTGCCTGTTTTGGATATGTCATAAATGGAAGCATGCAACATGTAGGGTTTTTTCTTTTTTCTTTTTTGCTGGCTTCTACTTAGCATAATGTTTTAGAAGTCTGTGCACATCACAACATATATTAATGCATTATTTCTTTTCACTACTTTTATATCTCGCTGCAGAGGTGCCAGATTTTGCTCCCCCGTATAGCAGCTGATGGCTGCTCCTGTGTGGCCATCGTGAGTCACACTGCTGTGAACATTCGTACGTAAGCTTTTATATGGGTGTGCGCTTTAATTAATCTTGGGTACACAGGCAGGAGTGGAGCTGCTGTGACCCACGACTCTGCTTAACATGCCGTAGAGCTGCAGTGCTGTTTTCCAAAGTAGGGGTACTGTTTTATAGTCCCAGGAACAATGAGGGTTCCAGTTCCACACCAGCACCTGTTGTACCCGTCTTTCTGAACAGTGGGTGTGCCATGGTTTCCCCTTGTGGCATCCATGTGTGGTTCAGTGTGGCTAATGACATCGCGCCTCTTTCTGAGTGGTTGTCAGCTGCTTACATATCCTACCTGAAGAGATGTCTGTTCACCTCCTTTATCCATTTTGAATGGATTTTTGTCTTTTATTATAAAGTTGCAAGAGTTGTGTGTATATTCTGTATGTTAATAATATGTCAGATACAGATTTGTTAATAGTCTACCATCCTGGCATGAATCTTTAATTTCAATGCATTGAGTAATTCAAAGTCATGGAGATTTAATCCTATATTTTGTTTTAAGATTTTTCTGGTATTAGCTCTTATGTTTAGGTAAATAATTCATTCTTATAGACTTTTTCCTATTTATGGTACAAGAAGGTGTCTGGGTAACCACTCACCCCAGAACCATTTGCTGAAGAGACTATTCTTTTCCCCATAGTTTTTCTTTCTTTTTGAAAAAATCTTTTGGCCAGCGAGACGGTTCAGCGGTCTAAAGTGCCTGCTTAGGAAAGCTTAGGCAACTGCAGGGACTGTGGTTCAATCCGTGGCACCACATGCTGCACCAGCCCCACCCCCGGGACAGGCTGAGCCGGCTATTTAAAAAAAAGGAAAAAATCTTTTATTTATTTGGTATAGGGTTTCACTATGCAGCTCAGACTTGTAGTGATCTTTGTCTCATCCTCCCCTGCAGTGGAATTTTGCTGGCCAGTTTTGGTGGACAACACAGCTAGCACTGCATTTGGTACTGAGGATCGAACGCAGGTTTTACACTTGCTAGGCAGGTGCTTAGAGCATTGCGCTATCTTCCTGGCCCCATAGTTTTCTCTGAAGTATCATTTTTGAGGTTCACAATGAATACAATGATTTTTTTTTTGTCTTTTTGAGATAGGGTCTCACTATGCAGTTCAGGCTGGCCTTGAGCTCACTTTGGTAGCCCAGGCTGGTCTCGAACTTGCACCAATCCTCTTGCCTCAGCCTCCCGAGCGCTGGGATTACAGCCCTGTGCCACTGCGCCTGGCTCAATTTCTTTTTAATTTTTTATAGAAAAAGAAACAAAACCCAAATTCCATAGCAATATGATGAGTAACAATAGTTAATACATGCATGTTGTTATCTTTAATAGGTGATTTCAAAAGGTGTAATTTTTTTACAGTATTGATTGCAGTGAAATGCAGTTTCCAGTTCTACCAGCAGATGGCAGTAGTCACCCAGAGTCTGTCTCAGGAAACGGGTTTTTAAGCAACTATCAAGTATGGAAACCAGCCTGCGGGACTCAGACAGAACCTGCCTCAAAAGTAAAAGCTTTTTTTTAAGGGTTGGATGGGGTCTGAGGATATAGCTCAGAGCTAAGGCCTTAAGTTCAATCCTCAGTAACAGGGGAAAAAAAAAAAAAATCGCTCTGCAAGAGTCATTCTCTGACTTCCTCCAACCTCTTGATAAGCCTACCAGGGTTATGGACATGGATCCGACTCTTGCTTTTTTTTAGCTTGAGCCTGGACGTTTGGCGGAGAGATGCAGTTCAAGGGAGCCGTGATGTAGGTTCTTGAGTGAACTTGAAATAGCATTTGTTCGCTCAGTCTACAAAAACATGGAAATGAAGTCAAGCTGCTCCTGACCTATCAGAAGCCTGGTAGGGGGGCCCGGCAGGATGGCTCAGTGGTCTAAAGCGCCTGCTTAGGAAAGCTTAGGCAGCTAGAGGGACTGCGGGTTTGATCCCTGGCACCACATGCTGTGCCAGCCCTGCCCTGAGGGCAGGCTGAACCGGCCATCAAAATAAATAAATAAACAAAAAGTTCGAAAACAAGAAAAATAAATAAATACATACATACATACATACATACATAGAAGCCTGGTAGGAACATGCATCTGCCTATTCAGGGCCGCATGGCTTAGCTAAAATGACACCCTGCCTGGTTCTCGACTGTTTTGTTCCAGGCTTGCTCAGGAACAAGTTGCTTTCTTTGTTGGTGTGATCCACCAGTTGGCTGCATCTATTTATTTATTTTTAAGAATTTTTTATTTTATTTATTTATTTTTTTCTTGTTTCAGAACCTTTATTTGTTTATTTACTCATTTTTATGGCCGGCTCAGCCTGCCCCGAGGGCAGGGCTGGTGCAGCATGTGGTGCCGGGGATCGAACCTCAGTCTCTGAAGCCACCCAAGCTTTCCCAAGCAGCGCTTTAGACCACTGAGCCATCCTGCCGGGCCCCAGCTGCATTTATTTATTTAAATTTATTTATTTGTCTTTTTGAGACAGGGTCTCTCTGTGCAGTTCAGGCTGGCTTTGGGCTCACTTTGGTAGCCCAGGCTGGTCTCCAGTTCGCACCGATCCTCCTGCCTCAGCCTCCCAAGTGCTGGGATTACAGGCGTGCACCACCACACCCAGCCACCAGTTGGCTGTGAATATGAGTTGGACTAGTAAAATGAACAGGTGCAGTGCTGTTTACTAAACAATGGAGAGAAGCTAAGGGCGCTAGGTTTATCCGATTGCTGCTCTAGGATGCATCTTAGATGTGTGCAGCACGAGGCTGAGCCCTTCCCTTCCTTCCCTGCTGCTCTTGGCAGGGCGGGCAGATGAGTCCTCCAGGGGAGGCCTGAATGCCTCCTTTCCACCGCCCTGCTCCCTGCTGTTGCTCCTGCAGCCCATCCGACATGGAATTGGGAGCCCTCACTTCCCCGGACCTCTGCTCTTCCCACTCCTCCACCTGTGGGGCCTGGACCCCGCATCGAGCTGCCTGCTTATCCCCTCACCCTGTCCCAGCACAAATGTGACATGGCTGTCCTGGGACGCTGGGAGTGGGCTCAGCAGCTTCCTCACTGAAGGCCCAGCAGAGGCCAGCTCAGGCCAGCTCAGGCCTGAGGTCCACGTCTCTTTCAGCACTCTGCGGGCTATTACCATCTGTCCATCAGCAACTGGGAGCTGGAAGCGATGCCCTGGACCCGTGCAGGCTTCAGAAAGAGAGGAAGCTTTGATGTGAGCTCCAGGGTCAGGGAGCGAGCAGGAGTGAGGGCTGCAGAGGAGACTGCTGGGCGTAAGCTCTCCTCTCGCCGCAGGCTTCCGGGGAGGACATCCACCTCTCTTTGTCACCTCTTTTATCTCTCTGCTCTCTGGGGCCAGTTGTCCTCTACCACGCTAGGCAAAAGCTTCCACTGCTTATCCCGGTCTGCATTCTCAGGGCTTGGTGGAGCTAGACCCTCTGACCATCTCATTTACAGTTGACTTTATGGGCCATGTGCAAGTGGCAGTTGCTTCATACACGAAACACTGATGTTGAAGGCGGAAGACAGGTTGCCTCAATGGAAGAGGAGTGTTCTGGTGTTGGCCAGGGGCTCAGAAGTCTTGGAGCGCTGTCTGCAGTCGCACACTGAACTCCCTGACTTCTGGCCCGAACACACCTGTAGCTGCAGGACTCTCACCAACAGCTGAGGGCTGCCCTCTCTTATTGGTTGGACAAGAGGGTGAGAGGGAGAGAGGAAGGGAGACGGAAGACATGATAGACAGGGAGGGGGCACCATAGCCATGTGAGCTCCTTGGAGCGTCCTGGACACACACATGCGCGCGCGCACACACACACACACACACACACACACACACACCCTTCTCCACAGCAGGCTTGAGACGCTACTGCTCATCTTGACCCATTGGGGGAGTCTGCCCTTTTTCCTGTCTACAGTTACAGCTTTCCAGAAATTTCTATGGGCTTCTTCTGGAGTTTTAAACCAGATCTCTCTTGTCCCCTACTTCTCCAGCCAAGGATGAAAGAAATCAAGACGGCATGGAGAGCCTGTGGTGAGCGCCAGGACCGACTCTTCCTTTTCTTCCTCCTCTCACCTGAGTCCCCAAAAGCTACTAGGAACAGTAATTTCTATAGTCAACATTTCTTACCCACGAAGAGTTTCTTTTTTTTTTTCTATGAAGTATTTTTATTTATTTATTTTTTATCTTTTTGGTAGAACTAGGGATCAAAATCATGACCCTGTGCCTGTCAGGCAGGCACTTATGCCTGCTGAGCTATCTCCTTGGCTATTTTTTTATTTTAATTTTTTTTCCCTTGGCTATTTTTTTTTTAAATCGTTCCATAATTAACTCATTTTGCTGACATTCCTTTTTTTAAATTTTTATTTATTATTTTTATTCTTGTTTCAGAACCTTTGTTTATTCACTCATCTTTATGGCCAGCTCAGCCCACCCTGAGGGCAGGGCTGGCGCAGCATGTGGTGCCAGGGATCAAACCGCGGTCCCTGAAGCCGCCCAAGCTTCCCCAAGCAGGCGCTTTAGACCACTGAGCCATTCCGCTGGGCCCCGCTGACATTCCTTAAAGACCAAGATAAAAATACTCTGAGTTATGGCTCACAGAACATATGTCGCACAGTTTACCTTGCTTTAGTATAAAGTACTAAGAACATGAAAATAAAGGCTTTGGGTCTGAGATAGCACGGATGACTCAAGACGCTATTGCTGTCCATGCTGGGTAAACTTCTCATCATTGAAAACATAAACTCAGATGCTCCAAAAGGCGCAGGCCGAGTCTCCACACGTCTGCCTGCGAGCTCCGAGTGGTCTTGCCATTCCAACCTGGCTCATTTTTTCTTTGCCTGGGGGCATTGTTTTCTACACCATTGCTATCATCCGACTTCAGCTGCTCAATTTGTTCAAATTCTTTCCCGTCATCTGGGTGCTTCTTTTTCTTCTTCGTGTACACTTCACAAAGCAGAATAACAGACAATAAAGCAGTGACTTCGGCGATGTTGCCAAAAAAGGGCTTGAGGGGCCCCAGAAAGCTCAGCACAACGAGGTCCAGCCCGTCCGTGCTCTGGCCCCGCGAGAACTCCGCTCGGCACAGGTGCCTCCGCCCTCCTCCCGGAGGTTCATGATCTTGAGCCTCGTCTTATGGCTGTGGGGCCCGCTGATGACATAGGTGTCGTTCGTGAGAGTGTCGATCGGAACCCGTTCACTCCCATTGCTTCTGTACCAGGTCCAGCACACAGGGTGGCACTCAGGACACACACCAGGACAGCAGTGTCCCCCACGTAAGTGATGAACGGCTTGTTCTTACCATTAAGGTCGGCAACTTTTTTTTTTTTTTTTTGTCTTTTTGAGACAGGGTCTCGCTATGCAGTTGAGGCTGGTCCTGCGCTCACTTTTGTAGCCCAGGCTGGTCTCGAACTCGCACCAATCCTCCTGCCTCAGCCTCCCAAGTGCTGGGATTACAGGTGTGAGCCACCACGCCCGGCTAAGGTCGGCAACTTTGAAAATAAACGTTCCCCTTTGCTCCTGCGTGCCTCCTACGACGCAGGAGTAGCTCCCCATTTGCTCACTGATAACGAGGGCAAACTTGTACTGGGCATGCGCAGTGTTGTTGTTCGGGAACACGGCGTAAGCAGAGTGCAGGAACACATCGGTGTCCTTGGTCCAGGTTACGTTGACGGACGCCACAAGCTCTGACAGCGTGAACTCGCAGGTGAGAGACATTAGAGAAGGGCTCTCCAAAGTGATGTTTTTTTCTAGCACACTGGACCGCACAGTTAGCTGTAGGCTGTGCCTCTCCAAGGGAAACTTAGAATAGTTTGTGTTTATTTCTTCCCCAACAGGTGAACTCGTAACAGGTGAATTGTGTCGTAAGCGAGCTTCAACCGCATCCGGCCTAAGGAAAATTATGGTAAGTATAAACCTTGTGTCTGTCTTGAGAAATTCTGCGGAGTCCTGCGGTCGCCATGGTTACTTGAGACTGCTTAAAGGCTCAGCTCCAGGGGGCCGCGCTGCGGGCCCCCTGCGCCCTAGAGCCCACGAAGAGTTTCTTAAATGTATCAGTTTAGTTGAAACTCCCAATAAAATATCCTTGTGATGGGTCAACTATTCTTTCCTGCTTTCATTTCCATTTCACAGATGAAGAGCAGGGGAGCAGGAAGCCCAGAGCAGGTCAACCGACTTCCCAAGATCACGTTGGTCCTCAGCAGAACTAAGTTGTTGTTGTTTTTTAAGAATTTTTTTTTCTTGTTTCAGAACTTTTATTTATTTTTATGGCCGGCTCAGCCTGCCCTGAGGGCCGGGCTGGTGCAGCATGTGGTGCCGGGGATTGAACTGCGGTCCCTGAAGCTGCCCAAGCTTTCCCAAGCAAGTGCTTTAGACCACTGAGCCATCCCGCTGGGCCCCAGAACTAAGTTTTGACCGAGGTCTGTTGAACTTGGAAACCCTTCCTGTTCACCTGCATTTTCCCAGGGGTCCAGGTGGCTTAGAGATCTATACAAGAAAAAAGTTCCAGTTGTGTCCTTCCCAGACTTCCGGGATCCCAACCAGGAATGGAGAAGCAGGTGGCCCTAAGGAAAGAGCCAAGTGTGCCGGTATAGCCAGCAGGAGCACTTCGCCCTGAGTAGTGCAGCCTCTAGCTGCTTGTGTCTCTCTGCGCCCCCAGGTCCCTGCTTCTTCTGCATGCCCTCATTAAATCTCCACCATAGTTCAGGAAGGAAAACTTATGCAGACCAGGAAACTCAGTCCAGCAAATTGTTAAGGGCTGCTGGCAAAGAGCTCACATTCTCACGCACCGTGCTGTGTGGCCCTCAGGTTGAGAAGCAATCCAAGAGCTCCACTGCTTTTATTAGAGAAGAGTCGTGTCTCAGGACTAGTCGTTGGCATCATAGTCTATTTTTTCAGTCTAGAGGAGAATGAAAAGCAGCCCCAGTGCTGCTGTTCTGCTCCAGTTTTAGGGAGAACCAGATAAGGTTCCAAGAAATGGCACCCGCCTCTTGCTCCTGCGTGCAGGGGCCCAGGGTTCCAAGCCAGACCTGTTGTGGACTTGACTTGGGAGCGGCCAGGTGAACTGCAAGCAGGTGGAGCCCCCTGGCTGGCTGAGATGGCCACCTGAGGATGGGGAACCCTCCCCAGGAGGAGCTGGAGATGGGACTGAGGAAGGAAGGCCTGGAAGGTGCCCGGGCCACGGCCCAGGCCTGGAGGTAGGAAGACGCACGTGCCCAGCACACCGTGTCACCACTGCTGATGGCTGTTGGAAGCCCTGGGGTCCTTGAAGAGTGTGGGGCGCCTTGAAGCTGCTGGCAGGAGCTTCCTCCTCTGAGGGGCAGAAGCCCAGGACACTGGGATTAAGGGAAGGCTCCAGGTCTGACATCAGTTTTTGTCCTCATCCCCGAATGGGAGGTGGGGTGGGGGGCGGTTGGTGCTGTGACATCAAAAGCGCTTTCTTTCCCACCCTCCTAAGCACCCAGTGTCACTCATCCCTGGGCAATTTAGCTGCCGTCAGTGCCTGTGCAGGGAGTGAGGAAGGCCACAAAAGCAGGGCATGGGGGACATCGGGGCTTTGTTCCCCTGCCCATCTCCTAAGGGGGGAGGGCCGGGGGCAGCGTGGCCCTGCGTCCTCTCTGGCAGGCAGCCCTGGGTCTGAAGCGGCAAATCGAGCTGTCCTCGCCTCTCCAGCCTGAGTGAGGCTCTGTGACAAGAGCTGTCAGTGTTGGTGCCCTGTCCCCATAATCACTGAACAGGCGGGGCCCTCAGTTCTCCTGGGAAAGACTGGCCCAAGAGCACACCCAGAGCTGCTGGGGGAGGGGACCTGTGGGAACAAAGCCACCTTTGTGTGCACCTGATTGGCGCTGGCAGTCACTGGCTGCTTCCTGCCCAGGGGCTTTGTCTCTCTTCCACCTGCCCTGCCTGGACTCGGTGGGACCAGGGACCATGCCTGAGGATACCCTGAGTGTGGCCCTCAGCACCTACTAAATCCAGAAGCCCAGCTTCTCCAGAAGGCTCATGCCGGAGGGGGTCCCAGGATCCCCTTCTAGTTGTGAACTGCCCATAGAAGAGGGGACAGGAGGGAGCGTCACAGGGACACAGGTGACAGCAGATGTCTTGATAGTGCCCTTGCCTGCTGGGCCTCCAGAGAGGAGTGGAACTTACAATAGGCCTGGCCTTGCCCGCCCCGCAAGGCCTCCTGGGTGGTGAGGCCTCACACTCCAGCAGGGCCCTGCCTGCAGCTGGCTTCCGTCTTGTGAGGGAGTTCTGGGGTCTGGGAATCTGGGCCCTGGGTCCCCGGCTCAGGTCACCTGGCCATCAGGCCAGGGGGTGGCTGGGTGGCTGCAGACTGCTCTCCCAGCACGCTGACATTTGCAGCGTACCACAGTGTCTGAACAGTGAAACCCGTGCTGGAACTGCTCTCTACCTCCTCTAATTGCCTCCTTATTTTAAGAAAAGCCCGCCCATCCTCTCTCACTTCCCTCTGGCCTGTCCTGGAATCATCCAGAATGGGCTCCAGGCCAGGCTTTGTGGGGTACAGAAAGGGAAAGGAGTATTTTTTTTTTTTTTTTTAATACTATAGTCTTTGGAGCAGGGTAAAGTCCCTGTGGAGCCGCCATGTCCTGGAAACCCTGGAGCTCAGGGTCCTGGGAGTGACTTGGAGAATCTGAGTGGTTCCTTCAGAGCATGAGCCCTCGACCTCTGTCCTGTGATTAACTGTCTGAAGTGGGAGAGGCAGAAGCTGCAAGGGACACTGTTCCCACACCCAAGGGCTTGCTGTCCTCCAGTTGTCCAGCTGAAAAGCCGAAGGTGAAGCGAGGAACCAGAAAGAGGGGTGTGGCTTACCCTGCAGGGGCCTGGGCTGTTACAGGCTCGGGGAGGCAGTGTCGTGTAGCTCGGGCAAGGGGCCCCATGTTTCTGGCTTATTGCAGGCCATGCATACAGAGTGCTTGAGAATGGTTCAGTTGGGAGAGGCCTTAGAAGACACAGAAGAGTTTTCTAGTAGGAAAGGAAGTGTGCCCGCAGAGGGCAGAGCAGCACGGCTCACGAGTGTTCTGGTCTGCGAAGGGACGGAGCTGGAGGAAGCAAGTTGCTTGGAGGGCTCAGACTCCGACCCCAGCTGAGAGGGGCACAAGAAGGCAGTGGCCAGAGAGACCAGGGAGGCTGAGGGCAGGTGGAGTGGGGCTCGGAGCCCGGGATCAGTGAGGGCTTGGTCCTCCGGACTGTGTTTCTAGCTGGTGAATCAGGGACAGTGTCCAGGAGGCAGTGGACCACCGTTCACCACCAGAATACCCAGAAATGGCCTCTCGTGGCTCCACTTGGGGGGGCCCCCCAACTGCCCAGTGGTGTCCCATGTGATCCTGGAAAGAGCCTGGGAGGGTCTAGGTGGGTGGTAGGTCCCAGGGTCCTGCTTATCCTGCCCAGGGGCTCCTTGCTCCAGGCACCCAATAGAAGACTTCCCCTGTTGCCCAAGGCTGGTTCTGTGTGGCTCCCACCCAGACCTGCCAGCCAGGTTCTGAGAGTGCTAGGTGCAGTCCAAGCCTCCGAGGAAATAGAAGGCGCTGCTTCTAGGGTTTCCAATGAAGGAAGGGGACCGGAGGGCGCATTCCCTCATCGTGACCCTAGACGCCTAGGGCCAGGCTCCACCATGGTCTCTGCCGCGGTTTCCTGCGTTCTGCACTTCTCAGTGTTGTGCTCTCTGCTCTCCTGGCACATGAGGCGAGATCACCCTCTATGGCGAATGCATAGATTAAATTATTGTATTACAAGACACATTCCCACGAACCTTCCCCGGAGCGCTCCCCTTCACTCCAGCCAGGCTAGTTCAGTCATTCTCGCCACTCACCGAGGCAGGTTAAGTCTTGTCTTGTGCCTGTCCTTCTGAGGTCTGATAAAGGAACACAGTGAACACTGCCACCGAGTGCCATCCGGGGAAGAGGCAGGCTCATAAAACATGAGGGCGCGTTCCCATCCTCTGTTGTCCCCAGACCCGGCACTGTGTGACTTCTGGATTTCCCACAGAGTGAAAAGGAATGGGTTCAGGGCGCTGAGCAAATGCAGCAGCACAGCTAATGGCTCTCGGGAAACAGGCCCTCCGGAGCTGCTTCAGAAAGACAGGAGAGGGCCGGGCGGGCGGGATGGCTCAGTGGTCTAAAGCGCCTGCAGGCGGCTGCAGGGACCCCCTGCAGGGACCGCTGTTCGATCCCGGCATGCTGCACCAGCCCTGCCCTCAGGGCAGGCTGAACCGGCCGTAAAAAAAAAAAAAAAAAAAGACAGGAGAGGTGCGTGAAGCAAAGGAGGTTTATCTGGGGGGATTAACGACCATGTGTTTTCTACTGTAATTATTTTTTAATTTACTTTTTATTTTTGTTTTCTTTTATTTTTTATGGCCAGGTCAGCCTGCCCTGAGGGCAGGGCTGGTGCAGCACATAGTGCCTGGGATCGAACCACGGTCCCTGGGACCGTGTAAGCTTTTCCAAGCAGGTGCCGTCCTGCCGGGCCCCTCTACTGTAATTAATTAAAAACAACTTTAACACTCTCCTTAGGCTTGATCACACCCCCGCTTGTAGTTTTGCAATGAGAGCCTGCTCCTTTCTGTTCAGATTTTGCCCCTTCCTCTCCCGTTGCTGCTCTTCTCTCCCTTGCCTGCCTCCCTTTTCCTCTCTTGCCTTGGGCAGCTGTCTTGGTTACTGTCCTCTTGTTGTTGGGGCAAAATGACTGACGCCCACAATGAAGGAAGGAAAAGCTTATTTAGCTCACAGTTTGTGGCGGTTTCAGTCCGCACTCGGCTGGCTCCAAGGCAGCGGGGCACAGGGCAGAGGGCGACAGTTTATGGTTGCAGAAAACAGTGAAAGCAACAAGAGCAAAAGGGAAGAGCCCCAGAGAGCAAGCCCGTTGCCCTCCCGTAGGGGTTGATAGGTTGTGTCAACTTGGGAAGTTGAAGGCTGGCTTGGTCGGCTTGGGGATTCCTCGCCCCTGGGGCATGGCGGGGGTGGGGGGGAGGGCTCCTCCCTAGGGTGTGGCGACCGTCCTAGAGTGACTCGGCACCGAGAGGATATTTAAAGGGGACTGAGAAAGGACGGGCTGTTCCACTTCCTCAGAGAAACTTCAGTCTTCACAGTTGGCTTAGACGCTATTTCCTGGCTTCCAGGGCAGACTCTTGGGCCTCCACCTTAGACGCTTCAGCTTTCCATCGCAGCCTCATCAGCTTTCTATCCCTTCTGTCGCAGACCCATTGGCCAACTGATAGGGACTGCTTCAGACCTTAGACTGAATCCTTCGGTCTCAGTTGTGCAGATGCCCTCTGCACACTTTTTCGTCTCACTCTGAGGCTGACCATCATAAGCCAACCTTATCATTTCTTATACATTTGTACATCTTGTATTGTATCTGTTTCTTGTATTATATCTGTACCTCTAGCAAAACCCTGATGGATCTACCTCCGTTACGTGGTACTCAGGCTGCCTGCCACAGGGTGGGGGTGGCACTCATACCCACCTTCTGGAACCGGACCATGACGCAATCACAAGCTTTAGAAGTCTGACCCAACGTCTGCCTGAGGCTTGTGTGGGGGGATGTCTAGACGCAAACCATAACAACAGCCGTCTCCACCTCAGCCTTTAGGTGAATTCCCATCTCTCCTCTGGGTAGCCGCTTCAACCACATGCTCTGTCCAGTCTCTGTATCACCAGGAAGAGCCCGTGTTAGATGATGCAGCCTTCACAGTCCAGGGCTGTTGCTGAATGTCCACAGTGCCCCTAAAACCTGTGTGGGAGACTAGGATGGACAGACTGAGGTGGAAAGCGGGTAGCATGGTTGGGCTGGGCGTTGGTCAGGGATACCAGTCCTAGCCTAGGGGATGTTATTTGCCGATGCCTCAGGGTAGGAATAGTGATACCCTTTTGTCAGGCATGGCAATCAGGACTGTGGGGACCAGGGAACCTCTAAGCCCTGGTCTGCCTCCACCCAACCTCCACCCTCTCCCACCAAGCAAACACAGAATGAAGGACAAAGTGAGGCAGCCCCAGATCTCCCCTGGATGGCCTTCCCTCTGCCAGTCCTGTGTAGAAACTCTGCCACCACCAAAC
The DNA here is from genome assembly GCA_004027025.1 of Myocastor coypus. Classification (NCBI taxonomy): domain Eukaryota; kingdom Metazoa; phylum Chordata; class Mammalia; order Rodentia; family Myocastoridae; genus Myocastor; species Myocastor coypus. The sequence continues at coordinate 19,853 of PVJA010024024.1, read as the reverse complement.
TGGCATCAGGAGTGTGAGATGGCATTTTCCTGCTGGGCAGCATGGGGATGGGATGGAAAGAGGGCGCACACTTCTGTAGACCTGGGGCTCCTAGACCATTTTCACTGTGCCTTAGCTGGAGTCCAAGGTTGCCCCAGTGCCTCGAAGGCCTATACGCATCTGTCTTCGTTACTTTTTACTCATTGTTGGGACAAATACCCGACACTCAAAATGAAGGACGGAAAGGTTTATTTAGCTCACAGTTACTGGAGGTCTCAGTCCATATTCGGCTGGCCCAAGGCTGAGTGGAACAGAACAGAGAGCATCCAGTTCATGGCAGCGGAACAGAAACAATCATGACAGAGGCAACGGAACAACCGGGGGAGCAGAGAGCAGCAGCAACCAATCAGGGCAGCAGAGCAACAGCCTCACTCTGTCTCTGTCTCTCTCTCTCTCTCTCTCTTTTTTTTTTTTTTTTTTTTTGGTCTTTTTGAGACAGGGTCTCTCTATGCAGTTCAGGCTGGCCTTGAGTTCACTTTTGTAGCCCAAGCTGGTCTCGAACTCACACCGATCCTCCTGCCTCAGCCTCCTGAGTGCTGGGATTACAGGCATGCTCCACCACGCTGTCTCTCTTTATATTACATTCAGGCTGTCCACCTCAGGCTATCCGCCTTAGGCTACACCCATAATCCCAGAAGTACTTAAAACACAGAATCCCAGGGATCATGGATCAAGTCTCAAGCTCTAGATCAGCATTAAATCACATAATCCCAGTGACTCATGAGCCAAGTCTCAATCCATAGAAGTCCCCTTGTGACTGCATGAGGCTTTGGGAGGACCACTAGACATAAGCCATAATAGCATCTCACCGTCCTCTCCGTGGCAGGGCCTGGGCTGCTCATCTCCTCTCTCCCTGCAGAAGGCACAAGTCTTGTCTTCTTCCCGGCCCTCACCTGGCCCTTCCTCACCCAAGACCCTGCACACACTGAGGGCTTCTCGCTGCACCGGCACCGTTCCTTTGCTTAGCGTGGTGGACAGCCTCCTTCATCCAGGTCTGCACCCTCACACTCCTGCCTCAGAGTCACCTCCAAAGCCCCTCAAGACTCCAGGTTCCTCCTACGTGGTCCACTGTCCCGTGGACCTTCATGTGGTTGTCATAACTGGAGTTAACTGCATGAAGCTCTGGCCTCGCTTGGGGAGACGTGCTGACTGAATGCCCGAGCGTGCCAGGAGAAAGCCGGGCTGCTCTACAGACTCTTCACCAGTCACCCTGGCAACCCTCCCCACAGAGCAAAAGGCTGAAGTCAGCTCAGGGCACCATCAAGCCACCTCCTGGCCAGCATCCAGCACCTTTGCTGTGTGTCCTTGCCTGCCAGGACTCCGCATGAAGGAATCAACACTGATTTCCACATAGAGGTTAAATTACGGCTCCTAAAGTGCCATCTGTATGCATCTACAAATACTAGAGTTTAATAAACATCTGTGGAGGACATTCTCTTTTTTTTTTTTTTAATTTTTTTTTTTTTTCTTGTTTCAGAACCTTTATTTATTCACTCATTTTTATGGCCGGTTCAGCCCACCCCAAGGGCAGGGCTGGCGCAGCATGTGGTGCCGGGGATCGAACCGCGGTCCCTGAAGCTGCCCAAGCTTTCCCAAGCAGGTGCTTTAGACCACTGAGCCATCCCGCCAGGCCCCTGTGGAGGACATTCTCTATGCCAGACATCAGATGAGTTTTGGGGAGAAGGTCTCGGCCAAAGTTTGAGATGCATCCCTTGAAGTGTATCTGTCCACCTCTGGATGCCCAGCTCTGCAGCCAGTTTCTGTGTTGACACCCAGCAAAGAAGACGAGGGAGGAGGGGCCTGGGTGTGCGATGTTTGGGGTGGGCTGTGGGGTGAGGGTGGGGTGGAGGGAGACGGGGTTTAATGAGGTGACTGCCACTTGTAAATGAAACAGAAGGCGGAGCAGCTTGTGTGAACTCTGACCCTGCCTGTCCATCTCGCCTTTCATCGGGAGCTTTATGAGCAGCCGCAGCCCTCAGAAGGGACCCACCGCAGCCTCCTCGGGAAGGAGGGCTGGGAGCGCGCTTGTGTGTGTGCTCACGTGCGTGTGCTGGGGGGTGGTGTCAGTGGACCTCCTGCACCTCCACTGTGCCTCACAGGACTTTCGGAAAATAAATGGGTTCAGCTGGATTTGAGAGTAGTGTTTAGCACTGGGTTGGGAATGTAGAGAACGCAAATCCCCAGGCCCCATCTGTGGAGTGTCTGGTTCCCTAGGTCTGGGCTAGGGTTGGCTCACCTGCAGTCTAATAAAGCTCCCCTGTACTTCTTCAAGTTTAGCAACTGCTGTTCTCTTTTTTTTTTTAATTTTTTATTTATTTATTTATTTATTTATTTATTTTTTCTTGTTTCAGAACCTTTGTTTATTCACTCATTTCTATGGCCGGCTCAGCCCGCCCTGAGGGCAGGGCTGGCGCAGTATGTGGTGCCAGGGATTGAACCGCGGTCCCTGAAGCCGCCCAAGCTTTCCCAAGCAGGGCCTTGAGACCACTGAGCCATCCTGCCGGGCCCATAATTTACAATGCTTTTTTTTTTTTTTTCTGGGCTGGAGATTGAACTCAGAACCCTGAGCTTGCCAGACAAGTGCCTATTCTACTAAGCTATCTCCCTGACCCAGTACTTCATTTCTTTATGCTGTTTTCAAGATACACTATTTTACATGGCTGCCATCAGTGTATATTGGTTACAATATTTTTACATCTTCACTAACACTTGTTATTATTTTTTGCCTTCTTAAAAATATTTGGACATCCTAGTGGCTGTAAAGTGCTATGTCATGTTGCTTTTTATTTGAATTTTTGTGATTGCCAATGATACTTTTTATGTACTTATTGACCATTTGTGAAGTCTCTTTGGAGATCCTTTCCTGTTTTTTTATTTGTTTTTTTTTTTGTCTTTTTGAGTCAGGGTCTCACTGTGCAGTTGAGGCTGGCCTTGAGCTCACTTTTGTAGCCCAGGTTGGTCTCGAACTCGCACTGATCCTCCTGCCTCAGCCTCCCGAGTGCTGGGATTACAGGCGTGCGCCACCACGCCCGGCTTGTTTTTTTATTTGTATTTTTTAAGTTTTTATTTATTGTTCATTATGGCTGGCTCAGCCTGGCCTGGGGGAGGGGCTGGCACAGCATGTGGTGCCGGGGATTGAACTGCGGTCCTTCTGGTTGCCTAAGCTTGCCTAAGAAGGCGCGCCTCAGACCGCTGAGCTATCTTGCTGGCCCCACTTTTCCTGTTTTTAGAATTGGATCATGTCTTTTTATTGTTGAATTATAAGGATTCTTTATATTCTTATACTCAATTATTTTATTGCGTGTGATTTACAAAACTGTTCTCCCATTCTAAGAGTTGTGCTTTTACTTTGTGTGTATGTGTGCTGCTGGGAACTGAACCCGGGGTTCTCATACTGAACGACCTCCCTAAAAATGCCCTCTATTTTTTTTTTTTAATTTATTTGAGACAGTGTCTTTGCTAAGTTGTCCACGTTGGGCTCAAACTCATGATCCTCTTGCCTCAGCCTCCCAGATTATCAGGATTATTGATTTTATTTTGTTTTTTCAGGCATGATCTTGCTACTTGAGGATGGCCTTGAACTCACTGTGTAGCCCATGCAGGCCTCAAATCCTGAGGGCAGGAACTATAGGTGAATGCCACTGTCTGGTGCTAGTTTTAAAATTTTGATATTGCCGGGCATGGTGGCGCACGCCTGTAATCTCAGCACTTAGGAGGCTGAGGCAGGAGGATTGGTGCGAGTTCAAGACCAGCCTGGGCTACAAAAGTGAGCTCAAGGCCAACCTCAACTGCATAGTGAGACCCTGTCTCAAAAAAGACTAAATAAATAAATAAATAAATAAATAAATAAATAGAATTTTGATACACGTTCTTGATAAGTTGCCCAGGGTAGTTCTGAACTTGTGATCTTCCTGCCTCAGGCTTGCAGAGGACTGGGACTGTAGTTATGAGCTACCATCCCTGCCTGGCTTGCGTTAGCTTTGCACACAGTGTGAGGTAGGAGTCTGGCTTCACTTGTTTGCCTGTGACTTCCCATCATCCCAGCGCCATTTGGCAGAAAGCTCCCTTCTCCTTGTGCCTCCCCGCTTCTCTTGCCCACGTCCCTCCCCAAGGCCTCAGTGAGCCACTGATGAGCCAAGTCAGCCAAGTCTCAGAGTCCTCACCTTTTCATCTCTAAAACCTATGCAGCGGGATCTCTGCAACCCTGGTCTCAAAAGACATGCTGTGAGGAATGGAGCGAGTGACGGGGAAGGCTGAGGACAGAGCGTGCAGGCACCTGTGGTACTAGGTGTAGCAGCACTGCCTTGATGAAACGGCCAGGCCTCTGCTTGCACTGCCGCTTGTGGTCTTCAGGACCTGGGTGTGTACACCCGGGGAGCTATGGCTCTTCCTACCGCCACTTCATACTTTCCTCATCCATACAACTTCCTTTATGCAGTGGCACCTTGGTTGATGAATTCTGTGACCAGAATTGTGGAATTAAGTTCATGAACCAAGGCAGCACTATCCTCTGTCTTGGGTCACTCAGGGATGAGGACAGGGTCCTTCTTGCTTTTTTTTTTTTTTCTCAACATGTGTGAAGATCACTGAAGGCTCTGGGACACCTTCAGTGAATTTCAAACGTCATTGCTATCAGTGAGAGGATTCTTTTTGTTTCTTTTCAAAAAGTGGTAGCACCAGTTATTTGAAGAAAATAAACGTGAAGAGTAAGGGAGAAACTGGCTCTGAAGTGGGAACTTGAGCTGAGTAAAAGTGGACAAGCAAGATGAAAATCCAGCCTGGAAGAAGGGCAGCTGTCATGAGGAAAGCCATAGCAGCAAGTTCTTCTCGACGTCTGCATCCTTTCATGCTGTCTCAATCTTGAGGAAACCCACAAGAACTTCTACATATGGGTCCTGAGAGATGGTGCTGGGACCCTGCATACAGGCCATCCTGTTCCACCGTCCTGTTGAAAGCCTCTTCAAGTTCTGTGAGAAGTCCGTGGGCAGGGCTTCCGGCACTCTTTCACACATGTGTCTGGGATCTTGTAATTAACACTTCATACCTCCTACTCCAGGTTTGCCATACCTTAATCTCCCATACCATGTCCCCCTGAGAGACTTGAGGGGAGCCCATAATCATTTATGAGTTGTGGATTGAGTGGTGGTCCCTGTCTTTTATAGCTCCTTTAAGCTGGAAGGACTACAGATCCTACCTACTGGGGATTATATGCTTTCTAACTACCTTGGAGTGCTGCAGTTCACTGGTCGTGGTGAAGGAAGAAATCCTGTCAGAAAACAGTAAAGAAAGGGTGTGTGCGCACCGCGCTTCACTATTAGCCCCAATACCAGTAGCAGACTGTCTCCACACTTCCTATAGCCACAATGAGGTCTTGGATTTTGAAGAGAAATTGAAGTCTTGCAGAGGCTCACAGCAGTAGCTCTCTCCCTCTGGGTGATCTTGTTCTTAAAACAGTTCATATTAGACTGCCTTTCATCTATAAAGGTGAATCCAAGTATCTGTCACTTTTACTACAATGGGCATGGCAAGAATCATGGATAAGCAGCCCATCTGGTCTGGCTTTTATTGGCCAGTGGGTATCCCCGTTTTTCCAAGGTCTTGACAAGCGCTTGGTCTCTAGGAGTGATGGTAGGTGGCACTGCTGGGTCAGGAGCTGGCAGGAGTCTGTTCCCATACATTAGGATAGCCTGTGGCACTTGGTCCAGTAGTAAGAGCCTTGTGGTCTCTGGGTCTTTTATCATATCAGAGAACAGAAATGGCCTCCCATACAGCATCTCGAATGGGCTCCAACCCAGCCCAGTTTGGGGCATCTTACGAACCCTCATAAGCACCACTGGCAGAATTGGAGCCAGGGCTCAGATATTCCTTGGCAAAGATTTTTCCAGAGCTCACTTTAGGATCTGATTGGCTCCCTCTACTTTTCCCAAAGATGATGCCCAATTCCTATGTAGAGTAATAATAGCATGTCATTAAATCCCTTGAGGAAGGACTAAAATGTTTCCTCAGGAACTGGAAATAGGGTGAGGACCTTGAGGGGCTATAGGGTTACCCTTCTTGCTTCCCTATCAGTCTTTTGATTTTCCAAGGAGGTCTCAGACATGTCTCTTTGGCGTCCTTTACAGTGAATGAATATAATCTGCTTGGGACAATGGATTTTGCCTCTAGGAGTTGTAGAATTGTCTGCCTGAGCTTTACAAACGATTGACAGACTTCTGTCAGGGAACCACAAAAAGCCTTCTGTCAAGGCTCTGGTAGGGCAGGTCACTGAGGTCCTGCTTCCTTGCATAGGTCAGGATATCACTTGTTCACATCAGTGGGTAACCTCTGGGCCTGTATGTATCAAGGGAGCAGGGTTAGAAGTAGTGCAGGATCTGTAAATACCTCTCAGAGGTACCTAAGAGTGTGGCCTGGTACTTGGTGAGCCATTATCTTCTTAACTACAAGTAAATGTCTGTCTCCAAAGCATATTTTATTTCCCTAAAACCACTGTCAGACACTTTGTCCATTCCAGGGGCACAGAGTCAGGGACTCTGACAGCCTCATCTGAAGTCTTTGCCATGAGCCCAAGCTTACGTAGCCAGGTCCTACAGAAGCCACCCATCTCTAGGGAGAAGAGAAGCTATTGGTTGGTGGCAGGAGGCTCAAGATCACAGATAACCTGGATCTGTCCCTGGAGAGCTGTTGTCCCCAGATGTAAGACTATATTTTTAATTTTTTGGAGGGATGTCTGAAGTTTCTCTTTGGAGACATGAATAATTTTTTTTTTTTTTTTGGCTTTTTGAGACAGGGTCTTACTGTGCAGTTCAGGCTGACTTTGAGCTCACTTTTGTAACCCAGGCTGGTCTCGAACTTGCACCGACCCTCCTGCCTCAGCCTCCCAAGTGCTGGGATTACAGGCATGCGCCACCACGCCCGGCTTAATTTTTTTTTTCTTCTTGAGGCTAATTTTGTTAGGAAGTTCAGGCTGGACTTGAATTCACTTTGTAGTCCAGCTGGCCTTGAACTTACTGTGATCTTCCTGAATTCTAGAATTATTGCTGTGTGCCACCATGCTTGACCTTCTTTGGAGAATATATCTCCTCTTAGCTAGAAAGTCGAGAGTCTATACAGTTTTATAGTTAGATCATTTCTGAATTAGGCTATGAACTAGAATATCATCCACATACTGAAGCATGGCTCTCTTTTATTTTTTTTAATTTATTATTTTTTTTTTCTTGTTTCAGAACCTTTGTTTGTTTATTCACTCATTTTTATGGCCGGCTCAGCCCACCCTGAGGGCAGGGCTGGCGCAGCATGTGGTGCTGGGGATCGAACCGCGGTCCCTGAAGCTGCCCAAGCTTCCCCCAAGCAGGCGCTTTAGACCACTGAGCCATCCCGCCGGGCCTGGCTCTCTTTTAAACTTAAATTCCTCTGATGTTTTTCTAGCTCCCCAAGTCAAAAGGTGAGAGCCATCTCCCACATCCAAATATATATTAATGCTTCTCTCTCTCTCTCTCTATCTTTTTTTTTTGTCTTTTTGAGACAGGGTCTTGTTGTGCACTTCAGGTTGACCTTGAGCTCACTTTTGTAGCCCAGGCTGGCCTTGAACTCACACCAGTCCTCCTGCCTCAGCCTCCCAAGTGCTGGGACTACAGGCAGGAGCCACCACATCCGGCTAATGCTTTTCTCTTGAAGTGGGATTTTCCCATCCAAAGACAAACAGAAAGCAGGAGTATGGATATAGGGAGGTAAGAAAAATGAGTCACTTAAATCTAAAAAGACTGGGAGCCAGTTACTGTCTCCTGGATCCTGGGAGAGTGTTGCATATGCTCTGCCTAGAAAGTAGATTGCAAGGATGGCCTTGCTGATGGGATGGAGGATATTCTCCTGACGCATTGACTATGAGGGAAATAGGAGTGCTGGAGGAGGCTGGCAAGGCTTCAGCAGGCCCTGTGTGAGGGACTCATCCGAGAGACCGGGGCCTTTATGTGCCTCTTTCTTGATTAGACGCTGCTTGTGAATAGGAAACCAAGTGGGTCTGTTAGTCTTATAGCTATTGGCCTAGTAGACTTTGTTCTACTGGGTATTGCACTTTACTATGCAGCAGGATGCCTCACTTGGCCAGGGGAAGCTGGTGTACTCCTAACAAGTAAAATTCATTTTGGCCTAGCCAGAATTTGAGAAACTGCCCTCAGTTTTGCTGGTAAATCTCTTTTTTAGCAAGAGAGGAGGCTGCTATGGGACAACTGGAAACTAGTGGCCTTCAAAATGACAGAGGAAGCATCAAAGGAAGTGTAAAGAATCTCTGACTAGGGGTCCCCTCAACCCCAGCTATAGACCTACATGATAGATTTCCAGAGAAGGAAATTAAAACACAATTTCCTGTATCAATAAACAGTCTAACTGGCTCACCCATGACATCCAAGTTTACATCAGAGTTCCCCAAAGGAGACGATGTTACTTGGGGATGGAGTGCCACGGGTTCCTCTGGGCCTCTTGAGTTGTCAAAGCGGGAGTGGATTATTTTCTGAAGGGACGGCACTTCCTTCAGAGAGACAAGGCAAGGCACAGAGCATGGGAAGAGGCCTCTGCTGCGCATGGTTTGCAGGTAGGTCTTGCAGATTCCTCGGGCTGGTAGGCTTCTCTCTGCCTCCTCTCACTCCTCCGCCTGTCTACCCACTCCATCAGCCAATCAGTGAGATTACGTTCCCCACTCACTACAGATTATTCAAGTAAAACTTACCAGTCTAGTTGGAATCTGGATTTGTGATAGACTGGAGATGGGAGGTGATGAGAATTATTCCCAAGTGACTTAAAAATCTCTAGACAGGGGCGGGGGCACTAGCCTGAGGGCTGGTCTTTCTGATCGCTGTGGGCCTGACCAAGTCACCCTCTCTCATCAAAGCTGCTTCCTGGGTTATACAATACATGTCGCAGTGGGCCTCCCCAGAGGTGGCTGTGAGGGTTAATGCCATGGTTTCTATAAAGGACTGGACAATAATTTGAATAAAGTACGTGTCCCAGTCAGTGGAGGAACATTTTCTCCAGGCACCGTGACAGTAGCTCAGCTATCCACGTTAGAGTAGGAGCTGCGTAGGGTTTCACTCCGGGGACTTTCTCCTGACTGCGTAGCTTGCTAGGGTACAATGACTTGACCCTCGTTTGGCTGATCTGGAGGATCAGAATGTGGAGGCCAACATGTGAGGGAGATAGGATGAAGAAGGGAGATGCTGTGGTCTGGGAATGATGCATCCTGCCAAGGCTCAAGGGATGGGGCTTAGAAGCCAGTTTAGCTGTGAATTGGGGCTTTGGGAAAGGATTAAGCCACTCATGAGTTGACCGGTGCGTGGTGTCATGAGGAGGGAGCCCCTTGCGGGGGGAGGCAGGCCTCATCGCTCCTTCCTGGCAGCCATGAAGTGAGCAGCTCTCTTCTGCTGAGCCTTTCTCCACGATGTTCCACCTCATCAGAGGCCCACAGCAATGGAGCCAGGCAAGACTGGACTGAAACCCCTGAAACAGAGTCCAAAATCAACCTTTCTTTCCTGAAGTTATTGTTCAGGTATCTGCCAGTCACGAAAAGCTGAATGACACAGGCTGGAAGAACTCACCTTTCGGATCTTTTGAACCAGAAAGCTGATCCTGTGTCCTAAATTGCAGTGTGTTAAGTATTCACCAAAAGGGGAGCTGGTGCTAGCCCACATTTCCTGTCAAAGGTGAAAGGCCAGTGATTGACTATGGCTGACGGACGTTAGCCCCATGGTCAGCCCTGGAGCATGATGGTCTGTGGGTTTCCCAAAGACACTCTCTCAGGCCCAGTGTGGACCCACAGGCTCTCCTCCACTGGGGCCTCAGCAGAGGCTCTACTTTGGAGGACCAGGCTTCCGAGACACCCTGTGTATTTGTGAGACGAAACCTCTGAGTTTCAACCACAGCTTGGTGCTTCAGGAGTCACAGGAAGAGGAAGAGGGAGGATTTTGCAGCTTTCTGCTTGCTGAATCTGTCTGAGGAAGGGAACTCAGAACTGGCAAAGAGTGAAGACGTCTCCAAAGGGCACACTGTATTCTGGAGAAAAGATCAGTGATGATTAGGGTCCTGCACCTGTAGCCCACAGGGAGTTTTGCATCTCAGCACTGCAGTAGGTGCAGGTGGGGCTGAGGCCGTGCAAAGGGAAGCCAGGTGCTACATTACCCCTCTTTGGGTTTTTACATGATGGGCTTTTATTATTCCAGATGGTGACTGTATGCTCTCCTCTCTTTTGGGAAAATACAGGGCCAGAAACGATTGCCAAGCATGCCCCGCTGGGGCTGTGACTTATGTCTGTCAGCGTGTGCGTGTAACAATGTCTTAGCTCAAGATGCCACTGCCCTAGTCTCACTTCCAGCACCCATGTCATTGAGATGGAAGCCCCCCTGGGCTGTGACAGTTGTGACACTTACTGTGGATCAGGACTGATTTTGCTGAATGCTCCGTGGTGTTCTTCTGCCTCCTCTCAGTGATAGATGGCCTTCAAGGTGGCTCCCACTGGCCCCCAAGTACAGGTGTCCCCACATGGTAGAGTCCCTTCCCTGGAGCATGGAGATGGTCTAAGAGAGTGAGACAGTGGTGATGTTGTCACTTTACTGTCACTGCTTACAGAAGATTGTGACTTTTCTCTTGCCTGCAGACTCTCACTCTTGCCTTCTTGGTTTGCACACCTGGATAGAGTGTGTGGCCTTTGGGGGGGACGAACCGAATCCTGCTGACAAGGCTTTTGTGGGAAATGAGTCCTCCCTCATTTGCCCCCAAAGGAGACCCCCAACCCTGGCCAGCAACTTGATATTAGGCTTCTGAGAATCCCTGGATCAGAGGACCCAGCCGAGCTGTGCCTAAATCCCAGACCTAGAGAAACCAGGACACAATAAACACATGTTGCTTCCACTTGCCGCATTGGCAGCCGTTCACTACATAGCAACGGACCTAGCGGGTCTTTCAGCTGTAGTCTGGATATGGTCTGAGTGCGGCCTGCAGTGATGCGCTTGCCAAGAGCACGGCCCTCAGCATGGCGGTGTTGAGAGCTGCTGGGCTCGGTCGGTGTGGCCTTATGCGAACTGATTCAACCCTCAGGAGAGAAGAGAGTTTTTCTGTTGAGAATGTCTTCTTTCTCCAGCATGGGAGGTCGACAAGAGGGGCTCGTTAGAAGAGAGGTGGGCACCTGTCCTGCCTCTCTCTTACATCCTGTCTCGCCATGTGTCCTCTCTCCCACTTTTCTTTTTCCAGAGGCAATCATATTTCATTATACCTTCTCAGAGAGGTCCTCTCCAGAGCAGAGCCGATGTAGCTACCCTGTTCTTGGACTTCTAGATCTGTGAGTTCAATAAACCTCTTTTCTTCACAAATCATCCACCTTCTGGTATTTTTTTTTTTTTTTTTTTTTTTTTTTTTTTTTTTTTGGCTTTTTGAGACAGGGTCTCACTGTGCAGTTGAGGCTGGCTTTGAGCTCACTTTTGTAGCCCAAGCTGGTCTCGAACTCGCAGCGATCCTCCTGCCTCAGCCTCCCAAGTGCTGGGATTACAGGTGTGAGCCACCACGCCCGGCTTTTTTTTTTTTTTTTTTTAAATAAAACAAACTTTACTTATTTATGTTATGGCTGGCGCAGCCTGCCCTGGGGGTGGGGGTGGGGGTGGTACCGCATGTGGTACCAGGAATTGAACTGCCATCTCTGTGGTTGCCTAAGCTTGCCTAATTAGATGCATTAGACTGCTGAGCTATCTCGCCAGCCCCACCTCTGGTATGGTTTAACAACACAAAACAGGCTGAGGTGGTTTCTTCCTGATGCCACATCACTGTTACAAACGGGGTCCTTCCTAGATAGTGGAGCAGGGCCTCAGATGCTGGTAGCTATAATGGCCAATTACAAGCTGCAGAACTATACATCCTTGGGAAGCAAAAGAGTCAGTAAATTACCTAACAGTTATGGGCTACTGACTTAGGAAATTCCAATTGTCTTTATCCTGGATAGATCTTGTCTGTGGGTAGCTAGGGAAGGATCGAGAAAAGGGGCTCATTGTGACCAAGTGTGATGATTGGCCCCCTGATTCCATGTATTGATGGTTGACAGGGGCATGACATCATTATTACAGGCTCATAGGCCAGACAGCTCCACCGCGCAGATCTAGAGGCTAGCTGCTTGGAGCACCAAAGTCATATTCAAGTGTTTAATTAAAACAAAAGTCTCCTGCCCCGGCAGGATGGCTCAGTGGTCTAAAGCGCCTGCTTAGGAAAGCTTAGGCGGCCACAGGGACCATGGTTTGATCCCCAGCACCACATACTATGCCAGCCCTGCCCTCAGGGCAGGCTGAGCCGGACATAAAAATAAATAAATAAACAAAACAAAAGTCTCCTGCCCTGCATTTGTGGGTAAGCACTTACTCCTCCTCCACACAGTAGAAGATTTACAATTATATTTGCTATTGAGGTTTCTTCTGCAAAATGATAAAAATGGGAATGGTGGGGGGGGGAGGAAGGGAGTGGAGAGGGAGGAGCAGAGGAAGAGAGAGGAGGAGGAAAGAGAGAAGAAATCTTGGCCTGGGAACAGCTATCTGAGCAGGCCTTATGCAGCTGAGCTCTTCAGCCACCCAGGAAGATGGCCACTTGTGCAGCCCTAGAGTTGTAGGCAGCTGAATTAGATAGAAGTATTATGGGCTGTTAGATAGGGCCATACCCTCGAGGACGACATGGAAGACAAGGTGACTTCACAATTGTAAACAGACGCTCCTTGCTGCGGGCCAAATCTCAAGACAAGAGTGACCAAATACAGTTACATACTTCCCTAGGGATGGGCATCAGGGATTGATATGCTAAGTAGGTATCAATCACCTTGAAAGAGCTCAGTTGAGTCACTAGCCCAACCCCCCAACAGGAAGAGACTGGATTTAATCTATTATCTGAGCAATGGGGCTTGCAATATCATTGATTCATCATAGTTTTGTCCCACCTCACACTCTCCTAAGTGAATTTCCATGTTCTCCACAACCTTAGACCTGCCTTGCCACGTGGCTTTCCTCTATAAAAGTCCCTGGAAGAGACAGCTTCCGGGGGACACCCACTCGGGACCCCTCCTCCTGTCCCTCTCTTGCACAGGAGCTTTCTTTCCCTCAATGAATATGTTGTGCTCATTACCTCCATTTGTTCCTAAAATTTTTTTTTTTAAGAATTTTATTTATTTATTTATTTATTTATTTATTTATTTATTCTTGTTTCAGAACCTCTGTTTGGTTATTCACTCATCTTTATGGCTGGCTCAGCCCGCTCCGAGGGCAGGACTGGCGCAGCATGTGGTGCCAGGGATCGAACCGCGGTCCCTGAAGCCGCCCAAGCTTTCCCAAGCAGGCGCTTTAAACCACTGAGCTATTCCGCCGGGCCCCTGTTCCTAAAATTCATTCTTCAGTTTTAGAGAACATGAACGCATCCCAGGTACTTCTCAGGTTGGGAGATCAGTTTTCCCTATATCACTTGGAGGTCCCCTATTGGAGGTCATCCACCCCAGATCAGTTTTTCTTCCTGCATCACTACCATAGGAATTGTCAGAGTGGTATTGAGAATAAGGTAAAGGGCAAGAGACACTCCGTATGACCCACACACATTAGGGTCCACTTCATCTTATTAGCTCCAGCATCTCTGGCAGGTAGATTTAGTAGTTTATGAATGTTTACTGAGTCACTTGATCCACTCCTCCCTGAGGTTAAAGCTGAGAAAGCTACCAGACTCTACCAAAGGCATCTATCACATAAACTTCAGGATGATTTGTTTGGCATAAAGGGTGTAGACACTGCTGCCCATCTGAACCACTCTCATCAGGCTGAGACTATAGAAAGGGTGTTCGAGGCAGGAGAATCCAGGTGGGAGGTGACCTAAATTGGCATCTAAACATGCAAGGAAAAAAAATATATGGTTTCTGTAAAGATAGAGACATTGTGTCAACTTGAGAAGTCTAGAAGTTTAACTAAATGACTTGACAGGGAGGGAACCAGGGTCCTCGCTAACATCCTCGTCCTGTGCAAGTGGAGGTCAGGGAGATGATGTGGGCCTGCATCTTCCCTGGGGAGTGGTCACCTGTGTACAGTAGAAGGGAGGAGGAGAGGCTAGTCTTCCCCTTTTGTTCTAGCTTTTTCTGTCTTCCATGCTATGAATGGTTGCCCCTGTGCTATGCCACCCTGCCTTGGAACCAGCTGATTATTAACTGAATTGCCCCCCTCAACTGTGAGCTGAATAAACCTCTCCTCCTTTGTCATTGGGTGTTGGGTATTTGGTCCCAGAAATATGAGAAAAACACCTGAGAGGGGAACAACAACAACAAAAAAAGTAACTAAGACACTTCTGAAAGCTTTCGTCAGCATTCACCTTGACCTGTAGCCAGAAGCAAACACCAGAATAGGTCTGAAGTGACACGTCATGTGTTTCCCTAGCCTTCCTCTCCTAGGAAGTCCGGTTGAATTAGAGACCTCAGTTGTTGGCTAGAAGATTCTGGTCATATAGGTAAAACTTTTCAGTTTCCTTCCTTAAAAATTAGAATTCAAAAAAAAAAAAATTAGAATTCAGTGGAAAAAGCAATTGAAATCGAGTCACAGAAGCCCAACTATCTTCTTACACGGATTAAAAAAACCAAGTCCCAAGGCTGGCAATGTAGCCTAAGAGCAGATCATGAGCTTCGCATGTGTGAGACCCTGGGTTCAATCCTCAGCTCTGAAAAACCATCCCAGCCCAGCCACACCACACCGCACTACACACAACACCACACCATAGCACAGCACAACACCACACAACACAGCACAGTAACAGAGCACAAGCCTGGAAGGACCAACACAGTTGCCAAGGTCGCTTAGCCGGTTGATTGCAAGGCTGGCTACTGTACTCATTCCCTGGTACTCCTTGGCTTCTCTGCTCCTGGCCGAGGAATTTGCAACCATGGGACCCTGGGTACTTTACAGCTGTGGGCGCCACCGCGGCCGGGCCTTCCCACACTGTCGGGGTGAAGCTAGCAGAGAACACAGTGTGGATGCGCCTGGGATGCGGGCCCATCTTCCTGCCTTCCCTTGAGGATCTGGAAGTGGGGAGTTCATCAGCTGCTCCAGCCATCTTGTTCCTATTTTCTCAGCTGGGCGGTCCTGGCATCAGCTCCTCATTTCCTGTCAGAGAATGAGTTTTTAATCTCCGAGCTCAAATGCATTCTGGGTGGGGTGGAGGTTGAGGCTGCAAAACTGAAGCTCCAGAAGTAGAGCCCCCTCTCTCTAACCCAGCTCCCTCTGAGGCCGCTGGTAGTGTCTAGCAGTTGCAGACCAAGGGTGCCATCAGTGCAGGTCCTGGGCAGAGACCCAGGTGGCCTGGAAGAGCAGAGGCAGAGCAGGACACCTCCTTCGAGACCCAGTGAGCACGGCCTAGGGCACACCTGCAGGATCTGGGTCTCTGCTTCCGTTCAGGACTGCCTGGAGGTCCAAAGCCATGCTTGCTCCTGTTCCATCTCCATGTTGTATTTCACCTCAGGTTAGCTCCTTGAAGTGGTTTGAGTGTGTTCCAAGTTTGTGTGTATGGAATTAAATTCCCAAGTTTATGTGTTGATGGTATGTTTTTTTTTTTAAATTCACAATGTACAAGCTTTTAATAAAACTTCTAAAGTCAACATATTATACTGTATTAAGAAAATAATTTTTAATGTTATGCAATGTTTACTTATTTATACACATGTACATATGATATGTAACTATTTTTTTCTTTGCCAATCACTTTCCATGTAGAAATACTGCTGATTTAAAAAAACTAGAATGTGGGGCTGGGGAGATAGCTCCGTGGCACAAGTGCCTGCCTGGCAAGTACAAGGTCGTGAGTTTGAACTCCAGTCCCACCAAAAAAAAAAAAAAACTAGAATGTGAGGAATTGTTATTTTCATAAAGCTCTGCCGACGGGGCCTGGCGGGATGGCTCAGTGGTCTAAGGCACCTGCTTGGGAAAGCTTGGGCAGCTTCAGGGACCGCGGTTCGATCCCCGGCACCACATGCTGCGCCAGCCCTGCCCTCAGGGCAGGCTGAGCTGGCCATAAAAATGAGTGAATAAACAAATAAAGGTTCTGAAACAAGAAAAAAAAAAAAAAAAAAGCTCTGCCGACTCTGTCATGACTGCTTGTTTGTCTCTCTGCATCTGTGCTATCCCTTCCAAGAAAATGAGAATGATGCCATTAGGCAGAGGAAGAAGCCACTCCCATTTTGGTCTGGTCCCTTGAGGTGGCCCTTGAGCCAGGATGGCTACCTAGAGATGTCCATCTTGTGGCAAGGATGCCTGGCTTTCCTTTCTTCCTCCAGCCTATGCCTTGGGAAGCAGCATGACAAGGAGAGAGGCTATTCCCACTGAGGGACAGGGTATGGGCCACCAGTGGCTTACATCCCCAGTAGCTGGTGACCAGGACCGTTGTCTCCAACTGAGCTATGCCTCATGGCACTCACCACTGACCTCCGGGAAACAGATATTTCTTGATAGCCTGGTAACACGTTGTGCATTGCTGGACACTTAGCAGGCATTTCAGGAATGTTTGACTGGTAAGCGAAAGATAGCACTTGGAGGACCTTTTCTTCTCTGGCTGAAAATGCCGTTCCTTGCGTAACCTGTTTTTCAATGCTTGCATCCTCAGGGCTCCGTCTCCTTGGAGTCTATCTTGAAAATGTGACAGCAGAACTTATTGTAATGCTGCAGGGTGGTTTGATTCATGGCGCCAAGCTGCCAGATCACATTCCTCAGTCTGGATTCTGCTTTTCTATAAAGCAACTGGAGAGGTTAGCAGCTACAGAAAGCTTGGACTCCTCTGTGCCTGTAATTTACTAAAATCCAGAAGGATTTCACTCTTGCTATATTCTGCTGGCTTCCCTTTCCTTCCCTTATAAAGCCGTGTGTGTGTGTGTGTGTGTGTGTGTGTGTGTGTGTGTGTGTGTGTGAGTGAGAGAGAGAGAGAGAGAGAGAGAGAGAGAGATTTAAGAGCACAGCTTAATGCTTATTAAACTCTTACTAAATTTTATCTCAACTGATCAACATTTTCTTAGCCAAGAGCTTGTGGTTGCTCTCAGCCGCATGCCTATGTCTGACTCTGTCCCCAAAGTCGGTGCCACAGCGGGCCCAAGTAGCACGTGCCTATAGTCACAACACTCTGGGAGGCTGAGGCAGGGGAATCATAAACTTGAGCCCAAACTGGTTAGCTTGGCAACTTACTAAGATCGTGCATTATGCTAAAAGAGAAAAGGAAGACTAGGGAGAAGGGCCTGTGCCCAAGCATCAGTGCCACAGAAGCCAAAACCAGAGCTCCAGCTGAGGTGCCATGTGCGGATTAGGGCTGACCGGCTTGCTTCACGTGGCTTCTTTTCCTTTAACCTTCACAATCTGATGTGGGATTTTTAAAATTTGTATTTATTTATTGATTGTGAGATTGGGAATTGAACCTGGGGGTGCTCTATGACTAAGCTGAGTTGTGTCTCTGGCCCTTTTTTTAATCTGGAGAAAGAGTCTTGCTAAATTGCCCAGACTAACCTTGAGTTTGTGATCCTCCTGTCTCAACCTTGCAAGTTGTTAGGATTACTGTGTTAGCCACTATACCTGGCTAGGGGGCACTTTCTTTTTTTTTAAGGATTTTTTTGGCGGGCTCAGGCTGCCTTAAGTGCCTATTGGGTAAGGTTTGTGGAGCTGGGGATCGAACTCTGGTCCTCTGTGCCTGACTACATTTGCCTGTGCAGGTGCTTAAACAACTGAGCTAAGCTGCAGGGCCCTTCTTCTTCTTTTGGTAAAAAAAATTTTTTATTGATTGATTGATTGATTGATTGATTGTATTTTTAGGGAAGGGTCTACAGGGTGTTCAGGATCTTACTACTTAGATCGGACTCAGACTGATCCACCTATTTACAGCCTCCCAAGAGCTGGGATTACAGCTGTGTACCACCATGCCCAGTCTCAATTTCCATCTCAGCATGCCTAGGGGTGGGGCTGGCACAGCAGGCCCAGGATCAAACCCCTGGCCCTGTACCTGCTTGCAAATGCTTTAATCTGCTGAGCTATTTGGCTGGCCCTAAAATCATAAAGTCTTTTTTTTTTTGTGTGTGTGTGTGTGTGTGTGTGGTGCTAGGGATCAAACTCGGGACCTTGAGTTTGTGAGGCAGGCACTTAAGCCACTGAGCTATCTCCCTAGCCTTATTTTTATTTTTTAAAAAGTGCAAAAAACTGTGCAAACAGAAAAATTGCAAGTGATACAGAATTTCACTAAACAAAGTAATATGAATTTCACAGTATTTATTGTAATGCATAGGGTCGTCTTACAACCAGTTACTCATATTACTAGATGTATGCATGCAAAATTGGAAAAACAAAGAAAAAGAGAAAGAAATATATAGGAAATTGAGAAGAGAAAAAGGAGAAAGAATTCAAAAAGGAGACAAAGCAAATTACGCATTATCTGCTTCTCTCCATAGACCAGCGGAAATGCACAGCACGGTTGACCAAGCCATCCTCCACAGGCATTTTCATTAGTTCTGTTGTACAGGTCAAAAACTGACAATTACAGACATGAATCAGTTCTCCAAGACTGCAGTGGTTGACTTGTAAAGCGGGATTTGAGCCCAAGCTGATCTAATCCCAACATAGGCCCTTGACTACTACAATGTATAAATCCCTGTGGTCTCATCAAAATCACTCTCTGAAAGAATGTAGAGAGAGGAGCCGGGCGTGCTGGCGCACGCCTGTAATCCCAGCACTCGGGAGGCTGAGGCAGGAGGATCAGTGTGAGTTCGAGACCAGCCTGGGCTACAAAAGTGAGCTCAAGGCCAGCCTGAACTGTATAGCGAGACCCTGTCTCAAAAAAAGAGAGAGGAAAGTCAATTCATCAACACCTACAGAAGCAGAGGTCTCACTGGGCCACAGAGTACAACTAAGGTCCTGCCACATGTGGTGGGTGATAGCATCCTGCCAAATGTATCTTGATGTGTACTTCCATTTCCAGGGGACCAGCAACTCCAAAGAAAATAACTCAGATACTCAAGGTACATGTTTCTACCTATGAACAAGGAACGCAGGAAGGTCAGATGAGACACGTGAAAATGTTCAAGGCCGATGTGCCAGTCTGGGCCTTGGTACCTGCAGCTCCTTTGCCCTGACTGCTCTGAGCCCTGATCCAGCTCCTGCCCTCACTCACCTTGGTCTAGCAAACGCCCGTGGTCCTTGGCCTCAGCTTCATGTTGCTTTCTCCAGAAGCATTCAGGGAATACTCAGGCCATGTACCTGGTCAGTATGAGCTTCTGGCACGCCTGCAAATGCTTGCTGTACTCGGAATGACCCAGGTCCTTGTCTGGCTTCCTTGGTACTGCATGTTGCATGAAGGAAGGGACTTGTCTGAACTGTTTTCCACTCTGACCCACTCCTAGCCTGGTCCAGAGCATGCTCTTGAAAGACAATCGGTGGCTGCACTTGGAAATCAGTAGTGAGAGGCAGAAGAGGCGAGTCTTGCATCCTTCCCAAGGAAAGCACTGAGTAGGCTATCAGCCATACTACTTAAGTCATTCATCTTTTTGTGCCACCTGTCCCCACCCCTTTCCCTCAGGTCCTTTGTTGGGCTTTGCTTGATGTTCACCCAACATAAATACATGTTACTGGGGAGGCTGGACCCGCACTGTACAGGTCAGCAGCCCCTGGTTGGAGCCTCACCCAGTACGGCCCCACCACTGGGGTGAGGGTGCTTTCTGTCTCACTCCTGCCAGCCCAGTCCTGTTGCCATCAGAATTATTTCTGACACCCAAGGCGAGTCAGTGTTGGAAGGGTTTTAAAACTGTCACCCGA
>PVJA010024023.1:0-32340 GCA_004027025.1 Myocastor coypus | reverse complement strand
CATACAGTGTTCTTCCTGAGTTCTAAAGTCATCATATTAGCTCTAGAGTCTCCATAGTGGGTGTTGATGGCCGACCTACAGGACCCCTTGAGACAGGCCCTTTCCTTACCGATGTCAGACACTGTTCTTCACTCTTAATTTCCTTGTGATTCCAACATGTCCCATACCTCTCATGGGGAGAGACCTCCTCCAAAATCTCCGCTTCTCTTTCACCTCTCTCTCCCCCCACAGCATACATCCTACAAACCCAACCTCAATGGACAGGCAGCTCCTCCCTTCTTCTTCCCTTGTTGACCATGTACTCTGAGACACTTCCAGTCCCACTTGTGCCACACATGCTATTCATAGGCTACTGTACCTCAAAGATCCTACAACATTTCTCTATTTTCCCCAATACCTCGTAGCCTCCAAACAAAAAAGACCCAAGCCCATCATTCTTTGCCTCCTTATCAATAGTTTTCTTAACACTGTCCACTCACTATATAATACCCTCATTCTTTCTGTACTCAAACCCAATAACTCCTATTATTTAGTTCAAGACCTCTGAAACCCTATATTATGCCCTCTCATACCCCTCCTTCCACTGCTTATTTTACTGTCCTATACCTTAAAGATGCCTTCTTCACCATTACCTTGCACTCAGATTGCCAAGACTCTTTTTACCTTCTCATGGACTGATCCAGACACTCCAATCTCAACAGCTTACATAAACAGTCCTACTTCAAGGGTTCAGAGATGGTCCTCACTTCTTTAGCCAAGCCCCTGCTGCTGACCTCGAGACCCTTGATCTCCAGCCCAGCCACTTCTTCAGTATATCAGTGACCTCCTCCTTTACTGCCCCTTTCATGCCCTGGCCCTAAAACACACAGCTACTCTTCTCAGTTTTCTGTCAGGATGAGGTTACAGAGTCTCTCCAAAGCTTAGATAGCTTCATCAAAAGTCAAATATCTAAGACTCACCCTCACTCCCACTACTCATACAGTCACTGCTGAACACAAAGCCCTTCTGTACCCACCACAAAATAACAAATTTTATCCTTCCTTTGTCTGGTTAATTTCTGCTTCTAGGTTTCCAAATTGCTTCTCTAGCACAGCCTCTCTATAAAACATCAAAATGTTCCTTGTTAAGATCCCTTGGCCTATACATTACTCCTTTTACAAGCTACAATAGGCCCTCCTAGGCATCCCAGCTCTCTCTTTGCCCAACCCAACTCAGCCTTTTACCTACCCTATACACTTCTTTTCAGGGTCACACTACAGTAAGCATTTTACAACCTAAAGGGGACCATCTTTTCAGGCAAAAGCCTACCTTTCTAAATAACTATAAACAACATAGTTGGCAGATAAGACTCCATGTCTCCATACCCAGCAGCTGCCACACTATATAACAAATACATTTAATGTTCATAGTGGATCCTTCTATTACTATTTCTACCTGTAGCCCTCTTAATCCCACCACCTTCTATACCTCCTATGAGGCCCCTCAGTACAGTTGTGTCAAGGTCCTACAGATGACCCTGACTCCCTTTCCTCACACTGATATAAAAAAAACAAAGATAGATACTCCTCTTCAACGTAGTCATAATAAAATGACACAGATTATAGACCCCTTTTGCTTCTCTCCCTGTGTCCTTTAATCATGATGACATGTACTCATAACATGCTGTCTTTTTAAACTTTTCAAGGTTTCTTCAATTTCTGATGCAAGCAGTCACTAATGATAAACTTCTGGTCCTAGCTGAGACACCTGGCACTGACCTCTACATGGGCAAGAATTGTCATCCTGTCAACTCCCCTCACCCCCAAGACGATGCCCCAGTTCAGCAGGAAGCAGTCTAAGAGACACGTTGCCCCTTATATAACAACGAAAAGATGGGAATGATAGGTTCTGGCCCTAGTATGAATTGCTGAATTATTATGGTGGTCATCTAATATGGCTGAAGCCTTTAAAACAACAGCTTATCTTCCCAAAGACCACCTCCCCCTTCTTCTCCAACCCAGCCCAGGGTACAATTTCCTTCCACTTGTCCTGCCACCTCTGGGAAGGCCCCAATCAGCTCCTCGGGTAAATCTAAACATCCTCCTCAAATCCCACCCCTAGTAAAAGTCATAAAAGCCTCAGCCTCCCTTTGTTCCAATTCAGAGAATTCCTTATCTTCCCTGAATTCTCTCCATGTCCTCCAAGAGAATAAAGCCCTTTTCTCTTTCTAAAAAAAAAATACCAAAGACGGGAACTAATGTGTGCGTGCCTGGGGGTGTGGACAAAGGGGTGAGGGGAGAAGACGCGGAGCAAAGAGATGAACCTTCTCGGGACTGCGTGACAGGAGAGCCTTAAGTACTGATGGAATATTCCAGAAAGATTTACAGAGAACAGAAGAAAAAACAGGCTGAGGGCCAGGAGAGGAGAAGTGGGAGTTGGGAGAGGACAGGAGGAGGACGCATGCAGGAGGACCCAACACGCAGCGGGCAGCTCCAGAAGCGCTGACAACTCACACGACTCCAAGGAGGAACATAAGGGAGGTGGGGAAACAGGAGAGGAGGAGGGAGAGGAAGCGGGCAGGGAGGCGGAGAAGGACACCGTGGGACATGGTTTGCAGGAGAAGCTGGGAGATGCTTAAGACAGTGTTATGGTTCGTGTATAGGTGTCCCCGCAAAGCCCCAAACAGGCATGGGGCAGCTTTTGGAATTTCTAATTGATTATTGTGGGTGTGGGTGTTGTACCTCCCCTGGGGCAGGTGGTTTGCATATTTTTATTATTATTTTACTATTATTTATTTATTTTAGAATGGAATATTTATTGGGGAAGAAAGCTTCTGTCCAACAGGGGAACAGAAGGAGGACCCTAAGGGGTTACTCCTTCTTCTTCTTCTTCTGTTTTTTTTTTTTTTTTTTTAGAATATTTATTGGAAAGAAAGCTTCTGTTCAACAGGGGAGCAGAAGGGGACCCAAGTGGGTTACCCCAATTTGCATTTTAATGTAAAGAAGGAAGAGATGTTAGCAGTTTGAGTTATTGCTGCCTATCCCTTCATTCTTGTTCTTAGCTGCCACCATGAGAGGTTGCCCTCTATCATGAGCCACTCTGCCTTGGAGCAAGCCAAATATGGACTGAAACCTCCAGCAACTGTGAGCTAAATAAACCTTTCCTTCCCTCACGTTGAGTGTCGGGTATTTGTCCCAGCAATGAGAGAAGAGTAACTGAGACAGGCAGGAAATGCAAAATTGGATCTGCCTTTTAGAACACTTGAGCTCTGAAATCCTGACCTGAGAGAGGCAGAGAGGTGCAGGCCAGCGGCCACATGGATAACACCGGGTCACTTCTTGAGCAGGGGCCCAGGTATCAGGGAATGTTCCGAGCTTGCCCGTGGACTTGGTCATGGCCTCACGCGCTCTTGGCTGAAGTGTAAAATACTCCATGAATTCAAGTCCTCCTCGGTGTGTGCTGGCCACATCTGCTCCTGCTAGGAAGGGCCGAACTCACTGAAGGAGAGCGGGTTGAATAATATAATCCACATGAAACTGAAGAAAAATTACAGTGGTTAAGCAGCTGAGGTAACCGAACATGTTCAAGACATACAAAAGAAACCAGCAAGAAATGGATATTGATTAGATGGCAGAATTGAATAGAAGGGTGAAAAGCAGGGCTGGTGAGATGGCTCAGTGGTCTAAAGCATCTCTTTAAGCAAGCTTAGACAACCACAAGGACTGTGGTTCAATCCCCAGCACCACATGCTGTGCCAGCCCCTCCCCCAGAGCAGGCTGAGCCAGCCATAACATAAAAAAAAATAAAATAAAATAATTTAAAAAAAAAAAGAAGGGCAAAAAGGGGATTGGATTGAAGAAAGGAGTAGTCTCCAGGTTGAAGTCCACAAATGGAAAATGTGGCCATGACAGGACTGCAGTGGCGGAGAGCTGGGCCACAAGGTTCACCAGAGGCACCCTCGGGCCACTTGGAGAGATGCTTGCTTGGTATTATTTGACTGTATGAATCCGAGGTGCAGGGGAGAGACTAGAGTGGCACACCTAGAGGTCATGGGGAAGGAGCAAGGGCCATTCAACGTGACCCACTCTCCCAAGTTGGGTACAGAAAGAGGTCATCACCCCAGGCAGTGAATGTGGGGTTTCTCAGTCTGC
Organism: Myocastor coypus; assembly: GCA_004027025.1. Classification (NCBI taxonomy): domain Eukaryota; kingdom Metazoa; phylum Chordata; class Mammalia; order Rodentia; family Myocastoridae; genus Myocastor; species Myocastor coypus. The sequence goes on along the minus strand of PVJA010024023.1, from coordinate 28,210 downwards.
AAGACCATGCACATACTTGGAGGACTTAGATTTTGGAAATGATACATCATGTTGACAGTTACGAAACTAACAAACAATGCCCTCGTTCTTGCCCACCCTTGTATTTTTCAGGGTGGAACACGTCCAGGTGGCTGAGTGCGTCCCTGCTGTCCCATCCCCTGCACTCGCAACCAGGTGCAGAGAGCACTTTGAACCCTGTCTTTTGTCTTCTGATTATGCAGAGATGCAGGCGGGTCCTACCGGAGCTCCCCCACAAGGCTAGGAGGAAGTGGCTCCCGGCAACGCTGTCCCTGAAGGTGTGAATTGACTGTCATTTAGTTACAGCTTTTTCCTAAATCTACACGTCTCCGACAGCCCCTCTCCAGCTCCTCTTCCCTAACTTTGCTCCTCTCAGATTTGCAACAGAAGCCTTGCACTTCTTCTGACTCCTGCCTCCCCGAGAACCACTTCCCGAGGGCGGCAGACAGATGCACCCAGGGCCCTTCGCTGATGTCACTCACCAGCAGACCCTGAGCTTTCCCCTGCCAGTCCCTCTGAGTGCAGCTCCTTTCTCTCTCAGCTCTACAGAACACATCTGCAACCTCAATCAGGACAACCCTGGTGAGAAAGCTCAGGAGTGGGACCCAGAAACTCATCATTAGGTTTGGAAACCTGTGACCTCTTTGACCAGAACACCTACTAGCATGGCTCAGTGGCATTTGGGGAGGAAAATTAGATAATCTATGGGAGACTGTTTTCTAACATGTTACATGAGATTAATCCTAATAAGGAAACTTCTTATGCAAGTTCCACAAGAATAGGAGATTGGGGAGGGGAACAGGTGAGCTGAATGGAAGGGACCCCAGTGGGCAGGAGGAAGCACAGAAAGGACCTGGCTGTGGGCCTGCGTGGAAATGCCCAGGTGCTTAGTTTCTCAGCTACAAATGTGTAAGTAAAAACTATTTAAGTGAGAATATGAAGTTTGTGCTTTAAAATTATGGACTACTAATGTGTCTAGAGAACCTTATTTATGGATTAGTATCTTACTCGATTAAGGAGATGTATTTGAAAAAAAAAAGTGGTGTTTTACAAGTCATTTCCTAATTATACATCAATCAGAAATACTGAGAAAATGTAATACAGTACCAGTGAATGCTATCTAACACTTGAAAGTCTTTTGTTTCAATCCTATCCTTCTTGATGAAAGCTGGAATTAAAATGTCATTCTCACAACCAATTGATGGCATTGCAGCTATCCTGGGGACCCTGGGAAGTGTCTCCCTTCCCGAATTTAAAAGTACTTCCAAGGGCTGGCGAGATAGCACTCTAAGCTCCTGTCCAGCAAATGCAGGGACAGGGGTTCGATCCCCAGTGCCATATGCTACACTGGCCCCACCACTGGCTGCGCTGAGCCAGCCCCCAGTGGCGGCAAACATCTGTAATCCCAGCACTGGGGAGGCTGAAAACAAAACAAAACAAAAAAACAAAAAAACAAAACAAAACAAAAAAACACTATGAGTCTGAGCTGCATATTGAGACCCGGTACCAAGTACATAGATAAAGTAAAATTAAAATAATAAAAGCACTTTCACAGGCAGAGGCGGCCACACCATTTTTAGCTTGTTGAGCCCTTCCAGCATGCAATCCCCAGAAACTAGATTCACCAAATGGAGTACCTGAGGCCTACCCAGGTCTTCAAATTAGTGCCCACATATAGCGTATTTGTTGAACAAATTCAGATTTATTGAAAGTGAACATTTACATTGGCTACAATGTTAGAACTATTACAAAGCTGGGTAAGAGAAGCTTAAGTAGCAAGAAAAAGCAAATGTAATAAAAAGTGAGTAGAGAAAATATTTGGCCTTAGTGATCTCTCGGCAGTATTTACATTATGTACATCTTGTTAGATATTCGTAATAACTCTAAGGCACCAAAGGCTAAGTAGCAGGCTGCAATGCTATCTTGTGCACAGAAGTCAGGAGACAGAAAGAGGTTTGTGTAAGGAAACACAGGCAGGCCTTCATTTGTACACAGAGGAGTGGTTGCAAGTTTCAAATCTCAAATGATATATTAAATTTGGGCAGACGGGGAAATTATTTATGCAACATTAAATTATGGAGACTATGTAAATAAGCACTTTTTTTCTTATTAACTTGCTGATATGTGTGTGACGTGGCCTACTCAACATAGCCTTTTCACACTCGTGGATAGGTTTTGTCTATGAACTACTTGAAATACTTTTAACCTACAAAATCTTCTCCTACATTTCCTGGTGTATACAAAATCCCCAAGAAAATTTACTGGGTAATAATATACATCAAATTTATATATAATCTGGCAAAAATTTAGGAGGTGTCAAATGCCAAAACACTTGAAGGTTCAATGCATCAGGCTGGTGTAGCAGCTAGGTCTTGTAATCCTTTAGCTCCTCAGAGTGGGCAAGTATTTGTGGCTGAAGGTTGTGAACACACACAAACTTAGCCCATGCTTTCTAAAATGAAACAATCTTTAAAAGAACGAATTTCAAATTTTGCAACTTGAAGTCCCTTCAAGTAACTCACTGGGTGCCAACTGTGTCCTTCACCACTGGTGGCTGAAATACACACATTGCAGCAGAGCTGGGAGGTGACTGACACCGCCTGTGGCCCGCATGGTCTTGTTGAAGTATGTGACGACTGCCGTTCGTAGGTCAGCACATACAGCACATACAGCACCGACCAGTCATTTTTCTTACACTAGAAATCCAGCCAACTTTAACAAGAAATCTATCATTTGTCTTGAGGTAGTGTTGTAAAGAATGTCCTGCAGGACAATCGAATGTCATCAAGTTTCTAAAATGTGCTTTCAAATACCACCAGCAAATTGTATTTATTGAGAAGGTGGATGGTTGAGCATTACAGGCTGCTCTACAAAACATTTCCATCCGGTTTATTTACCCAGTCTCTCATCAGGGAGGCGAGTTTCTCATCCAAATTTCAAGGTAGAGTCTAAAAGGTCTCACTGCACAGATAGGACTCATAGTGATCCTGTTTTCAGCCTCCCAAGCACTGGGGTTACAGGCCCATATAACCACACCCAGTCTTAAATCAGTGTCCCAGCATGCTCCATGGGTGGGGCCGGCATGAAACAGCTGGGGTGGAGCCCCTGGTCACTGTACTCTGCCTAAGCAGGCACTTTAGTCTGTTGAGCTATCAGGCCGGCCCTCATGGAAATTTCTAAAACTCCCTGCCCTAAATTATGGTTTTAAAAATATTATCATAGAAAGTACTGTGAAAAGTTGTTCAGTGATGTTAAACACTCACAGACTTGCATGTTAAAGATTTTCTCTTTCAGCCAGAGAGAGAAAACTTCACACATTTTTTGTTTGGACTCCTCAGTGAGGGACACTTACAGGATTAACATGGCTGGGGCTGCTGGTTTGTGAAGCTACACAGTATTGCTGGGAACTTATGGGTGTGGCACTCCTAAAATTATACTTGGAAAATCCAATATTTGAGATTTACAGAACAAATACAACATTTATTCCAATATATTCATGACACCAAAGTGACTTCCTATAATGCATTCTACAGTACAGATTTATTTGCATACACTTTTTTCCCATCTCAAATGTCTGATCATTTCCCTGTCTTTCATACAATTAAAGAAGACAAATTATGCCTACTGAAATGTTTACAAAACCAGTAATGGAGGACAAAGAAGAACTAATAAATTATGACCCTTCTTCCCCTTCTTCAAAAATGAGACCAAATGCTTGCCTTTGCTTGCTGGGTTACTACCTCAGAGCAATGGCTATACAATGAACAAAGCTATTACAAAACATCAGTGCACAGATTTCCAATGATTATTAAAATACAGTACAATGTCAAATGCTTATCATCATCAAATAAATCAAGACATGGTATTTTAATGGGCCAACTGAATCCGGGCATGGCAAGTGTGTAAATCTCCACACTGCAAGGCTCTGCTTGGACTTCCGAAGCGCGATACTCACTGCTAAAAACGGTAAAAGGGGTAAAAGGTGCCCATCTTCAGATAGACAGAAGCCTCTTCATCCATCTGTGACAATAGCACCAATCTCAAGAAGTTCAACGAAAAGATCAGTTCTTCTTAAAAGAACTGCTAGTAGGGATTCTAAAACAATTTTGGAGACCAAGCCTAAGATTGTGTGTTGCCTACAGCTCAGTTGGTGATCGTGACATTTGCTACCAGGCACCACAGGAGAGATGCCACATTATGGGCTGTCACACATAATGGGCACTGAACTGACAACACTCCTTCGGACAGGGAAGTTTGTTTTTTAGCTTGACAATAGCCATTTTTACTGTGTTGGTTTGCTTTCTCCCTAAATTATTTTCCTTGAGTCTTACAAACTACCTTCTAGTGCAGAGTCTAATAGTGTATCTGTTACAGGTTACCCCATGGTAAGGATCCCAGAGTGACAGAGGCTGGTGACATTCACAGCCTCCAGGTGAGGGGCCCTACAGCCATGGCTACTTCCTGTAGCACAGCCCTACGTGGATGCCACATGTGGAATGTTTCACAGAATTAAAACGGATTGTTTAACATGTTGGGAGGCCAGGGGAGCCCTGCAGAAAGCAGGACCCCAGCCCCTCACCTTATGCCAAGGCTTCAGTTGGCTGGTCACAGAGCAGTAAGCTGGCATTTGATCTGGCATTGTTCCTCAGACTGGCCCGGATGCAGAGGCACCAATCAAAACAGACCAATGTATACACTCTGGTTTTTCTTCAGATTATATACATCTTTTGCCTTTTATAAAAAGACCAATGCCTTACGTGGACAGTCTCAGAATGGTTACTGTCTCAGCCCCTTGCAGTCATTTTGTAGAAATAAATGGCCTCTCAATGATTCCTAGTAGAAGGAAAGCGAATGACACAGTACTTCCTAAGCTGCAACCCTTGGCAGTGTGTGCACCCTTTTCCTCGCCTTTGATGCCAAAGGAAATCAACACAGGCCTCACCATACTGTATCTGCAAAGGATTACACACTTCTATTTTTTTCTCCTACATGAACTACAATCAGACAGGGGCCCTGATTCAGGGTTTGAAGGGAGTGGCAGACTCACACATTAAACTGCTTTCGTGAACGGCCAGATTCCAAAGACATCATATAGGAAAATAAACAACGTGAGCTAAAGCCTGAGGAACTCTAGGACACAGAGAAACAGCAGGACTTGGAGGAGACAGGACTCCTGAATGGGAAAGTGGAGAGCTGGCGTGCTCGCGCTCCATCAACTTAGTTGTGTTCTTTTAATATAAAAGAAACTTCAATGTTTGTTCTCTTTCTCAATATGAAAAAATTAAGCAGAGGTACTAAATGAACAAACATAAAATGCTGGTGTGGTATAAATAAATTTTAAGTGTTCCATTGTAGAAAATAAAATGTATACACGGGTGCTTTCAATTTTGAGGCCTTTCTTTTAAACATACGATCATCTGAATATGGATTCAGTCCCCCAGGAGCTCCAAAGTCTCCAAATTATTATAATTTTCTTGGAAACAGGAATCAAACTCATGACCTAGTGCTGCCTGCTGAGCTAAATCCCTGGCCCAACAGTCCCCAAATTGTGACTTACAAGTAAACTTAACCAATGGGACATTTCTTTAAGCAAATACAGCAATTATCTGCACATAGTTTTTGTGAACGAATAGTGACAAATCTGGCTAGTATCCCAGCTCAGGTTTCTTGTTGTGGAGGACAGATGCTGGAGAGGGCGCATCTCTCTTGCCAAAACGCGCGCGTGGGAGCGCACACACGCACCAGCACAGCCTCGCCCCTCGCCGGGATGGGTAGAGCTGTGTGCACGCGCATCCCACGCCGTTTTGCAGAGCACTGCTTCTGGGCTTTCTCTTCTCTTTATGACCAGAAGCAGGGCAGGAAACCTCCCTCCAAGCACGGGTGTCCACACTGCCACTGTCACCGCACATCACATGGTGCAGGCTGCACACTTATTGCCACATCTCGGACAGATTTAGATGTCAATAGAAAATGGTACCAATTCTCTTTTGGTAACCTAAAATGTCGGTTTATAATATCAAATGTCCAATTAAAGAATCTCATATAAAAATATCAGCACAAAACTGTTTTTTCAATCTGTTTATTGTATATGCAACCCAAACTTCAGTTTAAGTGCTGTTTTAATTTTATTTCTAGATTCCATAACCCTACAATTGATAAATTTTGTACCATTGTAGGTATTTAATGAGATACTTAGAAATGCTACAGAAAGAAAAAATCAGTATTCAAAGGTTTCAATTTTTATGTAGTAACAATAAGTTATCTTGTTATCTTCTTCAGTTCAAAATCCAGCTCTGAACACGAGGAAGGCTTCCACATCGTGGCGAGTGGCGGCCCCTAACCAGTGGCGGTCTGGTTACCAATCACCCGGAGGATCTCCTTGTGAACGCAGCCTTCCTGTGTGTTAATGTTTGCATCCCCCACTTGGCCATCTTCGTAGCTAAAACAGGAACACAGAAGCACAAACACATTGAACAAGATGTCAGGATTGAAAGTGGATTCAGAATGCTGTCTGCTCCCCGGGGTGCAGCCTCGGCAGGGTGCCTGCAGCTGTAAGTTCTCTCCCGTCCCCGCTGCTCCCTGCAAAGCACTGCAGCGGTGGCACGGCCTCCCTGTGGCCCACGGTCTGCAGCGCCTTCATTTGCCCTCTTCCACCTAACACTGACATTCTCCTCTCCACCCAAAGCACTGCCCGGGCCTGCTACCCCGGGTGCTGCAAGCACCTGCACAGCACCTGTTACTCAGCCAAATGCAAAGAAGGCCCCAGGTGCCTCCTCTTTGCCCCACACCAGCTGGTCTCCTCTGAGCGCTCACCCTCACTCCCCTCCTGGCCCCCTCAAGGCTCTGTGCCTCCATCCTAAGTATTACTGCTAGAGCTACCCCGTTCCCATCAGTGCCAGTGTCTCCCTCGTTGCTGTACCGCATTCCTACTTCTGCTGGTGCTTTGTGTAGAATGCAAGCCTGCTAACTTTAGCAGAGCACTAGAAGTGAAGACACAATGCAGAAAGACAGCGATTGCAAAGCTCTTTACAAAGAAGTAACTGCATTTTCAGTAATTCACTTCCTTAATAAACTTACTTGGGCAATAAAATTTCTAAAGAATGAATTTTCAAACTTCCATGATAATATTAAGAGTGGAACAAGTGATGAATTAATTTTACTGTATAAAAATGGCTTCAGGACAGAAGCTTTAGAGAAGTGGTAATTACTTCAAAAGAGATAAGGCTTGAGTACCGCGCCTCAAAGATAAATGCATCCCACTGTCTTCTCCTATACAAAAATTTTCCAGAAAGAGCACAATAAAGGAAAATGAAACAAGTGACGTAAAGTCACAAGGACTTAGCTCCTCACATAACCCACTCCTTCAACAGCAGGTGAAGACTGCATTCTGCAAGTCTAAGCTCTGCCCTAAACAGCCCAGGGTCACTGGTCAGCTTGGGTAACGCTTACAAGTGTGTGATCTCAGACGCACTCCATGCCTCCGTCCAGGATACAGGCAGACTGCGTGGCATTCGCCCACCTATGAATGTCCTCAATCCACCGAGAACCCGAGAACGTGTACAGTCACTTGAACTGTTCAAATTAATCCAGGTGCTGGTGTCAGTGTAAAGGTGCGTGCCACTGTGCAGGTAGGCCTGTCAGGCTGCTGTTCCTGTAACTCCCACCTGCTGAGTGCCCCCCAAGGACGAAAGCCAAGCCCCCCCCTCTCAGCAGGACAAGGCGACACAGCCTGACTTGGAGGTGTGGCCCTACACCAATAGCAGTGTTTACCATGGCAGGCAGATTAGCTCCTGATAAGATGTACATTCTGGAAATCAAAAGAGGTAACAGAAAGAGTAGGGAAAGGGCATGGAGACCCAGGAGAGGCTGGGGCAGCGCTGCCTGGGTTGTGCAGGCCCCTCTTGGCCTTCCAGGTGACGACCCGCACGCGCTCTTCTGCCTCCCAGCCTAGCTCTCCTCCACCCTGTTGTGCTGTGGCTATGATGAGCGTACCTGCTAGGCCCTGCGCAGTTTGGACACAGGGACGTGTTGAGGGAGACATGCTGGGCTTCCCCGTGCCAATGCTACACGCTACCACTTTATTCTCCGACACTTGAAGTTGATCTATGAATAGGATCTACCATCCCAACTTCCTGTCTCACCTGGACACACCATGATCTTCCTTCTGTCCCTACTGTTCACCGAGAAGTACTGGCAAAGCCACCGAGATGCCCTTCCGCGGGGCCTGACACACTGCGCTGCATCCCTCCTGGAGGACACTGGTACTGCAGGCCCTAAACAGCAAGTGATCAATCCCACCTGCTGTTCCACACCAGTGATCACTCTACTGATCTTTTCTCCCATGTCCTTCAAGCATCCTCAGTTCTCTCGCCCTCGCCCTCAACTGTCACTCTCAGACTGACTCCTGATGCTGCAGTCCCACACCTTGGAGCACTGAGTAATCCGCTGAGAGTACAGATGCACTGCACACAGCTGCCCCGGGCATGCTGCCCCACCTCCAGCACCTTGGGGGTCTTGGTGCTCCCACGCCGAGATTCAGGCACCACCAGGGCATCCTTCTTCCATTCTACTAATTATTTCCAGTCACATCTTCTCTCCAGCTGATGCCCTTAGGTTCTCAAACTGTCATTCATTTATGTGGGAGCTTTTAAATCTGCAGGCTGCACACACCTCACGGGCTCTACACCAGCACCTAAAGGGTGGCTGGAGAGGAAGCGCTGCTGTGCTGTGTGCGGGAGCCTGTAGGTTTCCTGTAAGTCACAGTGCCACATGCCCTGCTTTCTAGTAGAGAAAAGTGACCGAGGGTATTGCAATAACACTGTGCCTGATCCTTCTGTCCCCGGTGAGCTGCCCTGTTGTCTCGTCCCCTCTGGCAGACTACCTCCCACCCAACCGAAGCAACACAAACTGATCTCTGCCTCACATAATCCAGGGTCACCAGGAAGAACAGCTTTTCCATGACCCCCAGAAAACCTCCTCCCCAGCTGTGGGCCTCTCCCCTCACTTTCTATGAAGTGACAAAGTTCCTTCTCCCCAGGTCCTAGCTGCTTAGTAGAACCAAGAAGCTCACCTTCTGAGTCAACTACAGTAATTTAAGACAAACAACATGAGAAGAGAGGAAGGGGGAGAGAGGCAGAGAAATGAGCATCAAGAGACAAGACAGACAAGAGAGAGACATTCCATGGACAGGAACCCAGAAAACAGCAGGCATTGCTATTCTGGTTGCTGACAATGTCAACTTCAAACCAAGGATGATTAAAAGACATAAGGAAGGTCACTACATACTTATTAGGAGAAAACTGCAAGAGGAAGAGATAATAATTATAAATACATAGGCACCCAATGTAAGAGCACACAACTACATAAAACAAATTTTAACAGACATGAAAAATCTAATGAGCAATAACATAGTTGTGATGGGGGACTTTGACACCCCAATGACAAAAAGATGTAGATCAACTATGCAAAAAATAAGTAAAGAAATAACAGAACTAAATCAAACTTGTGAAGAATTAAGACTTAGGAGGCCTTCACAGTGCTCCACCCAACCTCATTCTTCTCAGCTGCACTCAGGATGTTCTCCAAAATAGATCACGGACTAGCAAATGGAGCACACTTCAGTGAATGCAAAGAAATTGAAAACATCTCATGCTTATTTTCAGACTGTAGTGCAATGAAATGAAAAATTATTGATAAAAGAAATAAAAAACTCTACAAACACATGGAAACTAAATAATACCCTCCTGAACAATGGGTCATGCATGAAATTAAAGAAGAAATTAAATAATATTTACAATCAAACAAAAATGTGGATCCAACTTACTAGAACCTGTGGGATGCAATGAAGCCTGTCATAATATGGAAATTTACAAAGATAAATCCTCTCATCAGGAAAACAGAATGAACCCAAATAAACAATCTTATGTTATACCTCAACTCCTAGAAAAACAAGAGTAAGTCAAGTCCAAAGCCCAAGGAAGGCAAAAAATTATAAAGAGCACAACAGAAATAAATGCAATGGTGAGGAAGAAAACCATACAAAGAATTAATGCATCAGAGTTGGTTCTTTGAATGAATAAATAAAACTGACAAACCTTCAGTCAACTTCATCAAAAAAAGGAAAGAAAAAATTCAAATTCATGAAATGAGGACTGAAAATAGTAAAATCACTACAGATTTAGATAATCAACAATACTTATTTCTAAAATCATTAACTCCCACAGGATTAAAATACAGAAGAAATCGACAGATTCCTAGAGACATGAAATACCAAAGTTGAACCAAGAAAATATAAAAATCCTGAATAATGGAATATCAGTCAGTAAATTGAAAATATAAAAGAAAACCTGCCAGCAAAGAGAAGTCCAGGTTCTGATGGACTCACAGATGAATTCTACAAGAAATTTAGGGAGGACCTAATGCTACTCTTCTCAAACTCTCAATGAAACTGAACGGAAGCGATTCTTCCCAACTCATTCCTGGGAGGCCACTATCACTCCGTTACCAAAACCAGAGAAGGACCCACCCAAAAAAGAGAACTTTTTAAGCCAGTCTTCATAATGAACATAAATGCAAAAATCCTCAATAAGATACTAGCAAACAGAATGCAGCAAATGATCAAGAAGACTGCACATCAGGACTGAGAGATGCATTCCAGGAACATAGCACGGTTGAAGAAACACAAGTTCATAATTGTAACATACCATATTAGCAGAGCCAAAGAAAAAGATTACATGATTATTTCAGTAGATGCAGAAAAAGCTTTTGACAAAGCCCAACACTCATTCATGATAAAAAACCTGCAGAGAATCACACTAGATGGGTCTTTGCCTCAACCCAATAAAAGCCATCTAGGACAAATGAATGGCCAACATCAGGCTAAATGGACAAGAACTGAAAGCCTTCACTTTAATCTCAGAAAGAAGACAAGGGTGCCCACTGTCACCATTCCTGTTCATTATAGTTCTGGAAACATTAGCCAAAGCAATTAGATGAGAAAGAAATAAAGGAATAAGGACTGGAAAGGAAGAAGTGAAATTATCATTATTTGCAGATGACATGATACTCTACATGGAAGACCCCAAAAACTATACTAAGAGACTTGTAGATTTCATAACTACATTCAGTAGCATAGCAGTATACAAAGTCAGCACTCTAAAACCAATAGCATTTCTGTATACAAACAATGAATTACCAGGAGATAAACTATGGAAACCACATCTTTCACAATAACACCCCTCAAAGTGATATATTTAGGAATCAGTCACACAAAGGCAGCAAAATATTTATACAGTGAAAATTATGGTACTCTGAAAACAAAGATGGAAGAGTTTCAGAAAGTGGAATGACACTCCTAGCCCATGGACAGAAAATGGGCACACGCCCAATATTATTACACAGCCTCAATACAATCCCAATTAGAGAATCATTAGTATACCTTACAGGGCTAGAAAAAAACATTCCTAAAATTCATCTAAAACCAGAAGAGACCTAGAAGAGCAAAAGCAATCGTGGGTAGCAAAGGAAAGGCAGGTGGCATCACAATTTCTAACTTGAAACGGTACTACTCAAAAGCTACTATGATAAAATCAGCATGGTACTGACAAAAGGAAAGAAATAAACTGACTTAAGGATCAGTGGACTAGATGAGAAGATGCAGTCACAAATACAAACGTACTCATCCACCTTTGCCTTTGACACAGGGGCTGAACATGTTTACTGAGAAAAAACAGCCTCTTTAATAAATGGTGCTGGAAAAACTGGCTTTCTACATGTTGAAGGCTTAAAACAGACCCATGCATAAAACTATAGTCAAAATATATCAAAGATTTAAATATTAAAATAAAGCATTAAACCTTCTGCAATAGAAAGCAGGTAGAAATCTTAAGGACATAGGGGTAGGTAAAGAGTTCGTGAAGAAAAACCAAACTGCACGGTAAATACTGCAAAGAATCAACAATTCAGATCCCATCTTTTTGAAAATTTTCTGCATGTCAAAAGAAATCACACACAGCGTAAATAAACCCGCAAATTGGGAAAAAGAAATTATAGCACACTGTTGCTCAGACAAAAGACTCCTATCTAGAACATAGAAAATTTTTTAAAAAATCAGGTCTCCAAAATTCAAAGACCAATAAAAAAAATGGGCATCTGGGATGAATATATGCTTCACAAATAAAGAAATACAAATGACACATAAATACATGAAAACATGTCCAACACCATTGGTCGTTCAGCAGATATAAATTAAACAACACTGAGATACCATCTGATCCTAGAAAGAATGGCTACCATTAACCAATAACAAATGCTAGAGAAGAAAGGAACCCTTTCCTACTGTTGGTGGGAGAATAGGCTGGTACAACCATTACGGAATTCGATTTGCAGATTCCTCACAAAGCTAGGCTTGGAGATCCCATTCAAACCAGCCATTTCCCTCACAGGTATTTTCCAAAAGAACTGAAATCACCCTACCATAGCGGTGCGCAGCTTGTCAGAGCTAAAGCCTGGAAACATCCTGAATGCCCATCAGCTGAGGAACGGATAAAAGAGATGTGGTATTTATATAAATGGAATATTACTTAGCTACAAAGAGAGAAATTTCAGACTTTCATAAATACCTGGATGCCACCATAGATTACATGAGTAAGTTAAATAAGCTCCACACATGCAAACACCATATTATCACGCCAGTGTAAGAACCTCCAAGAACTAATTAGGGGTGCTGGGGAGATAGTTTAGCAGTCCAAGCTCCCTCCTGGCCAAGTGCAAGGAGCAGTGTTCGATCCCCAACACTGTATGCCATGCCTGTGTCAGCCCTGTAATAGAGAGACCCTACGCCATACAAATAAGTAAAAGGGTTTTTTTGTGCGTGTGTGTGGGGCCGGGGTTCAAACTCATGGCCTTCTACTTGCCAGGCAGGCATTTGTGCCATGGAGCTATCTCCCTAATCCCAGTAAAAAGATTTTTTTTACAAGTCTAAACTTTGAAAGGTACAACAGATACTGTGAAAGGGAAAGAATTAGCTCAATTTGAAGGAAAAACTGGGATGAGAAAAAGGACAAATGACAGAAAAAGATAATAGTTATGTATATATGCAGAATACTTTGGATAACTGTACTGCTGATTTCTGCTATTCTTTTTTTGTTTATGTATCAGGTATAGGGTCTTGCTGTTCAGTATGGGCTTGTAGTGATCCTCCTGTCTCAGCCACCAAGTGCTGGGATGTGCTGGTGTAACGTGAGGTGCTGGGGTCAAACCCCAGTCCCTGTGCAGGCCTAAGCAGGTGGTTAGTCTGCTGTACTACTTCGCTGGCCCTTGTGCTGCTCTTCTGAAAGGAGTAGGAAGGTGCTTACATTGTTTTTTGCTTAAATTTCTTATAACTTTTCTGCTATGTCTTGCACATTCATATCTGGTAACCTGGGCACCTAATCTGAAGACGACTGTGCACAATGGAGCAAACCTGTTCAATTCCTGCTACTTTATTTAGTGAAATTTCGCATTGTTTTTTATGTTTCTTTGTTTGATCACTATTTTGTATTTTTTAAAAAATAAAAAAAATACAAAGGCAAATGACCATGTGATTTAGACAACACGCAAGGTGGAGATGCACATGTTGGCGATGACAGCTGAGTGGCTGCCACAGTGCATGCAGAATTCCTCACAAAGAGCACACACTGGGTGCTCAGGGTCACAGCAAACATCATTAATTTCTGGAGAGCAACAACAACAAATGTGGCCAACATGGCCGTAATAGGCACTGTGACTGGGTTTTTGGTGGAAGGAAAATAAGCAAAAGCAAAAGTAAAGGAGGTATGCAGTACTCGTATTCCTAGGGGGATTAAAAAAGGCAAAAAACTGATCAAAATTTTAATGAAAAAGTCAAATTCGCTTTAAAGAAAAGCATTCAAGAGAAAAAGAAGATGACAGAATTTAGCTGCCCAGAACCCTTTCAGGAGTGTCTGGGAATGCCACAGTGGGAGCCCTGAAGACAAAGCCAGCATCTGCTCCCAAACCGCTGTGGCCCCTCGGAGCACCGTTTCTTTTCCTGTTGCTCCTTTCTTCCTGTTCTCTGTTCCCTCACCCTGCTCTCCCCTGCCTGTGAGCAGCTGCTTTCCCCGGCACGGCATGTACTGTACCTTTCGGTCTTGCTCTCCAGGCTCTCCGGCCAGGGAGACAGCACGTGGCTCCCACGCAGTGCTTGCTGCTCAGCATCTCTGCCTAAGTCTCTCTGGGAGCTTCTGTGGCAAAGCCGCAGCCTGCCTTGTACAGCCCGAGAGGCTGGGGACAGCGAAGCCCTGGGGCAGCTGTCACTTCTCCACAGCAGTAAGGAGAGGAGGAGGATGAGAGGTCACTGGGTGAGCTGAGTGCTGGAAGAGGAGCTCCGGGGTGGCGCCTGCCTACCTGCCTGGCAGAGTGAGGCCCAAGTTGCAGCCCAGCACTGTGCAAAGGCAGCAGGAAGGGAGGAGGGTAGGAGGAAGGGACAGAAGGGAGCGGCAGGCTAAGGGGCAGAGGGCAAGATGGCCTGGCACGCAGGCTGCAGACAGACACGCACCGGGCCAAGAGGACTAAGCGCAGGTTCCTGCAGGTAGCGCAGACCAGAGCTTCACCAGAAGTCTGAGCAAGCAGCTAGAGTCCGGCCGAGTGGGTTCTGCATTGCTGACCACCACAGTCTCAGTTACTATCATAGCACTGAACACCCTAAATGTATTTAGAAAAGTGACCCTGGTATAAAGGGGTTCACCATTTACATCTCAGAAAGGTTGGCCCTGGGCCAGGATGAGCGGTTGGCCTGGCTGGGGAGAATGTGAGCCATGCTGAGCAAGGCTCATTTCTGTCGGCTTGTCTGCAGCCTCAGAAAGCTGAACAAGTGTTGCCACGGGAATAAAGGCATGTTGCATAAACCGAGCACTGGACACGGCGGGCCGCAGGTCAGGAGCCTGTGGCAGCACACACTGGGAGACAACAGTTGCGCAGACAGCTGAGGGATGTGGAGGAAAGAGTGCTGAAGACCAGCGCGCAGACCCAGGTCTCAGCAGCGCGGGAAATGATGGGAGGATTAGGGGCTGATGGGCTGAAGGATGGCCGGGCTGACGTCTTCCGACTGGACAGCTCCGCGGGCACCCACGCCCTCCTTCCTAACTGGGCTCTGTGCCAGGCACCCCAGGGTGATGGGCCCGGCCTACCGAACTCACAGAATACATGGAGCAGTGCACAAGGACACCACAGGCAAGGGCCATGCAGCCACAGAAGCCGGCTCAGGCTTGAGGCAGGCCACAGAAACAGAAAAGCCTAGGTGTCCTGCAGATGCTTCTGGGACCAGGGAAGCCACGCAGTAGGGCTTGGGCTGGGGGTGGGTCACTGGGTAAGAGAGGATGCGAGGTGAGGAGACACAAGGGGCGAAGCTTGGAGGCGAGGTGCTCGGGCCATGCAGAGCCACCTGTGGGCCGCGAGGCCGGCTGCAGCTTCCAGAGCCTGCTGCGTCAGCAGGGAAAAAGAAATGCGAGGGCCCGGCGGGATGGCTCAGTAGTCTAAAGCCCCTGCTTGGGAAAGCTTGGGCAGCTTCAGGGACCACAGTTCGATCCCCGGCACCACATGCTGCGCTAGCCCTGCCCTCTGGGCGGGCTGAGCCAGCCATAAAAATGAGTGAATAAACAAACAAAGGTTCTGAAACAAGAAATAAATAAAATAAATTAAAAAAAAAAAAAAAGGAATGCAAGGAGGTTGGAGGCGGGGCAGTGATGAGACAGCCCCCGGGGAGAGACCTGCTGGGTTTGCTGTAGGCAAGATGAAGCAGGCTGCACTGTCCATGTGTGCCTGAGAGACGCGGGGATGCTTGGTCTTCGGACTTCCTAAATAAGCTGCCACCTCATGACTAGGCAACTGCGCGCTGTCTCTCCGTCAGTTCTTTTTGTGTGCAGCCTGGACTCAGCGTGATCCTGTTGTTTTCAGCCTCCCCAGTGATGGGATTATAGTCATGCATCACCACGGCTGGACTGCCTGGCCGGCTCAGAGCGCCGGGGCGCAGGACCAGCAAGGTACAAGGTCTTGGGGATCCAACTGCAGTCCCTGCGCTTGCCTAAGCAGGCGCTTAGTCTACTGGGCCATCTTGCCGGCCCTGCCAGTTCATGTTTAAAGGTAAACATGAACCAGGTGTGGATGGTGGTGCAGAGCTATAATGCCAGCCATTCTGGGAAGCTGGGTCAGGAAGATTATGGAGTTGGAGGTCAGGGAGTTCAAGTCCAGCCTGGACTACATAGAGAGGCCCTGTCTGGAAGAAAAAAAGGTTTCTGCCTCTTTAGATATACTTCAAACTTCCTTTTGATCTAAAAGTAAAATATACATTTATTTTCCTTTTTGTCTTTGTCTCTTCACTAAAGATTTACTGACAGGCCACTGTGTCTCTGGCTCTTGCAATGGGATGCAGGGCACGCGGCACAGAAGGAGACAAGAGGTCTAGTCTAGGAACCTGCAGCCTCATGGAAGGGCAGACAGGGGAACAGAGAGCACTGGAGAAGTTCTGCAGGGCCATGCAGACACCAGGGGGCACTGCTTTTGACCAGAAGACTGGTGGGGGAGACACTTGGGTAGTGACGTGGCCAGTGCACCCTGACGTGGGCAGCTCCATGTGGCTCCCCCCGTGCGCCCAATGCGGATGGCATGTGTCGGCATGTGCCCAAGCCAATTAAACAATTAAGCCAGGTCAGTAATTCACTGGTTGCCGCCCCTGCTCTGCGCCACACCTGCTCTACGTCACACCCAGCCTGCTGCGTCATGTGACTGCACACAGGCCAACAGCACCCTTCCCTAGTCCCACGTCACCCAAGGAAGGTTGCCCTCTGTCCCTCACAGAGGCCCAGGTCACCTGATGCACTCCTGTCACCGAGACACCCTGCCAAGTGGTCCATTATGGTCTCCTGCACTCACGGCTGCACCGGCCCACACAATGCACCCACGGCAGGCTTCAGTGTGCAGCTCCAAGGTGCTCTGCGCCCTGTACAGCACTTTCGGGAGCAAGGTGCACACGCTGCGGCTCCAACCCACTTCTAGTCCTTCTGAAAACATCCTGTTTACCTATGGGGCCAAATGTTCTGGTACGTACACATCTCGAGGTTATTAATATTACCAAGCTTCCCAATTTCTAGGCCCCAGAAACTGCCTGGAATCTGATCAGAACATTTAAATTACTAAGCTTTGCCCGGAGCATTTCTATTTAATTAAGTTTATCTCTTTTGGAATTTTCCAACAAATTTTAAGAAGCAATTCACTCTCCTGTTTTTTTCTAAGCAACACTTTCCTTTGAATTTTACTTTCAATTTCTTCAGATATAGTAGTCTATCCCCTAAAATCTTTTCTTTAATGTGTATTGTTTAAAAGAATGTAATTAGACTATTAAATGACTAGTGGGAGCCAGGCATGGAGGTGCATGCCCATAGCCTGTAATCCCAGCACTTGGGAGGCTGAGGAAGGAGGATCGCTGTGAGTTCAAGACTAGCCTGGGCTACAAAAGTGAGCTCAAGGCCAGCCTGAACTACATAGCGAGACCCTGTCTCAAAAAGACAAAAACAAAAACAACAACCAAAAAAAAAAAAGCCTATTGGCTACTTATCTTCAGGAAATCAGACTAGCATGAAAATTACCTCCAATTTTAGTATTTTCTTCTACTATAGATTAAAATTAAAATGACATTAACTTGTGTCACAGTGATCTGGTAAAGCTTTTGACACCAGGGTCACACAACATAAAAATAACAGACACGAACTTTCTGGTGACAACTCATTCCCTCTTCACAAGTGGTCTTTCCCCATCTGTCTGTCACCCCTCACAAGGAAGGTTTGTCCCCAGGCCCTGTGACTGTGCCTCACACAAATGGAGGGTGGCATTCGAGTGCACATCCACAAGGGAAATTCGCTGTCTCACCTGTTTTGAGTCTTACAAGTTTTCCTTTCCTGAGGGTGCCGAGAAAAAGGATGAACCCCCACCATGAGATCCACCCACATATACAATTTTCCCCTTCGCACTATTTGGAAAGCCCCTGGGTGCACTGAAGCCTCTTCTTCTCTGTGTGGTCTTTCCTCCTCTCTTTCCTCTGAGATACTGAAGTCCTTCTCTCTGGTGGCCATGCCCACATGCATCCCTGCAGCTTACTATCTGACAAAACCTCAAGACAGGTCAAGAGAACTGTTTTGTGAGTGGAGGCTTCTGCCCCGAAGTCAAGCTTCTAGGAACAAGTATCAGTTAATACGCCTTTCAGGAGACCTCTGAATTGTGCCAAACAGTCCTCATAATAGTTCTTTAAAAGGCAGTGTGTAAACTGGGCCTAAGGACCCATACCTGTAATCCCAGCACTCAGGAGGCTGAGGCAGGAAGACCCTGTTGAGTTCTAGGGCATCCTGGGCTCCATAGTGAGTTCAAGACCAGCCTGAACCACAGAGCATGGCCTGAGGAGGCTGTCAGGCACAAATTCTACCCACAGGCTGTGGCCCTGAAGCTCTGGAAGGCTTTGGCCAATGGGGACTCCCAGTGGGACTTACTTTCCTCACCCTCTGGACATGAGAACACGTAATGGCTCTGGTATCCTGAATCCGTACGCCAGACCTGTCTCCCTAGACTAACTGGCTATGCTCAAAGTGACACTTCTCATGGGCCCCTGTGACAATGGGCTTCTGAGCGAAGTTGGTGAGGACATCATGCTCACATTCGTGACGCAGTTAGAGAACACACACAGGTGGCAATGGCCTCCTTACTCATTTCCGTAGAGTGGGAGTTGAACTGCTGGACCGCTGCCAAAGTGGGGGCACTGACACATACACCTACAGCACCAGTACTCGGGGACCTCAGGCAGGAATCATAGTGACCCTATCTCAACATTAAAAGGGGGGTGGTTGTAGGTAGCCCTGGGCCTGATCACCGGTACCAAGAAAAGGAAAGAAAAGGAAAAGAAAAGCAGCACAGTTCTCTCCCAACATTCACTGCTGCCTCCCTGTTAGAAAACTGCACAGCCAGTAAATTCAAATGCAAGAATGCCCGAGGAAAATGGGGCAGCTCAGGTAAACTTCTCATGCAGAATCCATGGGCAAGCTAATACATCAAAGCCTGAATGGGTGAGCTACGGAGGACATACAACAACCGACACAAGCACGATTCCACGACGGCGAGCCCCGTTGTCGTCAGCTTCCTTGCAGAACATACAGAAGGTGCAGAACCACTCATCCCCTAGTTCCCTCTGTACAAGCACTAGAGCTGGGGGTCAAGGGTAGGGCGAGAGTTCCCGAGGATTGTTACTCGCACTGTTTAGGAAGGAAAAACCTTGTGACACAGCTTTAATAATACAGCTCAGCCAAACACAAAACAAAACAAAAAACCCAACATGCACCGCGATTGGAGTCTGTACTGCACCCAACACAGACAAATCTATGACAGGAGAATGTAGTCTCTGATTTCCCTTCCGAAACAGTTTCCTTCCCTGTTAGTATCTGCTTTTCTACAGTTCATCTACATTAACATCATTTCACCATCACTTTTTTCATTCAGCTCTCTAAAATGAAATGATTAATACTGAGAAGCTAAGTGATCAATTAATAGTATGGTCACTAAGTCACTATGGTCTTGTGTGAAGAAGGCAGTGGCACTAGTGACTCTACATTTCCACTTACACGAAGAAGAACCGTGTGCAGACATGGTCTGTGTTTGGGACGACCCAGATTTCTCCGTGCTTGTGCAGGTCAGGTGAGGTGACCACTGGAAGGGAGAGAGAATGGCTTTATTCTGAAAGGAATCCTACTGCTTTAGATACTACCCCTTCCCCCTGAAATCTAAGATTCAAAACACACATATTAATAAAAGTGAAAAAAAAAAAAACCTAACCTAATTATCTATCAAAAACTATGAACAAAGACAATGCAAAGTGAGGTGCCAGCTGTGGATGTGAGGGGCACACTCACACAACAGGAAGGAAACCTTGTCAGCATTGTCAAAGACAGACAAGCTCCACTGGGAGTCACGCAGACACCAACTGGGCACCCTCTATCACTCAAGTGCCCTAAACTTTAGACAGCTGGCAGTGGCTACCAAGACCCCTAACACAAAAGAAAAGCATGCATTAGCCGAAGCCGAATTTTAAAGTAACAAGAAAAGCATGCACTCTTTCAAATGACCTGTCAATTTTCTATCCTAAGCTCAGAATGAAAGGCTAGAGCCGGGTGTGGTGGTGCACGCCTGTAATCCCAGCACTCGGGAGGCTGAGGCAGGAGGATCGGTGCGAGTTCGAGACCAGCCTGGGCTACAAAAGTGAGCTCAAGGCCAGCCTCAACTGCAGAGCAAGACCCTGTCTCAAAAAGACAAACAAAAAAAAAAAAAAAAAAAAAGAAAGGCTAGACCTGGTGTAGGGATAGACTACCCAACGAGGCTATCCTCTCAAAGTCTGGTCACTTTTTCAAGATGTTCATGGTGTCACCTATTCACACACTGACTTAAGAGAGGAAGGAACCCACTGACAAAGAGATAAGTATTACTTGGCCAGACAAAGATGCAACACCATTCTGAACCACCTGCCAGGAACGAAGCATGGCACCGTCTGAATTCCTGCTAGCGCTGCGATCCGGCCCCCACCTTTGTGGTCTCTATGGTGTTCGTTTTCCATCTGTGCCCTCATGCTGGTCTCAGGAAGAGTGCTCTCACCCTTGCCCCAGGCAACTCTGTGATGCACTCGCTCGGATTCTCAAACAGCAAGACAGGGAAGCGGCACAGGAACGTACCTTCACATAAGGCTATGCACTTTAGGTTACGGCTCTGCAGGAACTGGGATTGCTGTCCTTTTCTCTGTGACTAAATTTCAAAACAATTTAAAAATTAAAGTAAAAATGGGGTAATCACTACAATGAAAAGAATTTCATTAGAAAATGTTACTAAGATCCAAGAAAAAGCCTACATTAGCATCTACAACACTGCATGCTAATTCTAAACATCTATTTTTGTATCATTTAATTTGCTCATATAATTATTATTTTTTTCTTTTTTTGCCTTTTTGAGACAGGGTTTCACTATGCAGTTCAGGCTGGCCTTGAGCTCAGTTTTGTAGCCCAGGCTGGTCTCGAACTCGCACGGATCCTCCTGCCTCAGCCTCCCGAGTGCTGGGATTACAAGTGTGAGCCACCACGCCCGGCTGCTCATATAATTATTAAAACACTCAAAAATCAGTGAACTGAAATAATGCTAAATTAGAAACCAGTAGTCTCACAATATTTAATTAAAATTCAGTTTTATGTTTGTTGAAAGCTGGGCATCTTCTTTCAAAAGTAAAACAAAGTTAACTTTTTATGATCTTTTCAAGCAGTAAAATCCAATAAACCATCCCAGATCATATAATGATCTCCAAGCCAACCCATTTTTACAGCATCATTCACTAAGCCACAGGAGTTTCCAAAAGATCTCATATGGAAGGTGAAGGGTGTTTTTGGTTTCTGCATCTAGGTGCAAGATTCGCCATCCTGTTTTGTTTAGGTCTTTGGAACTGAAATTCGGACTACTCATTAGACAGGTCTTTGCTGTGCCCAGCATGCATTTGTCTTCCTTGAGACAACAGGAAATTGGGGCCACTCTTCCCCCAGTGCCCCAGACTCCTGTGTGCACCATGCAGGAGGTGCTCTTAGAATCTCGTTTCTCAGGGCGTCCTTCCCAGGTCCCTGCCTGGCGGCATCAAACATGACCTTCTCTAACCTATTTTCCTATGCCATCTGGCATTCTGCTTAAATAGGTTTCTAATTTGTCCGTATGCACTCGGTGGAATGCAGGACTCAAGCACTGGCATGTTGGTCTGGTTTTGCTTATGCCGCCCCTGGATGCCTAGCGAGTCTCTCAAGTTGGAGCTGAGGGACCAACAAGTGCTGGTTGGATAACTGCGGACACAGCAGCTTAGTGAGCGAACTTTACTCCTTTATGAAGAATGACTACTTCAGATGATTTTTTGCAAACCCAACAAGCACCAGTATTTATCAGTCTCACTGGCTGACCAGCCTGGGGGCCTGCCTCTACACAGTCACACAAGTGGTCACAGTACCTGTGATGCACCGCTGCTTTTACTGCTTGAAGCAGGCTCGTCCTTGGCTGACACCTTCTGCTTCTTGTTCATCCCTAGAAACATAAGCAATGTAGCAACTTAAGGACGAAGCTTGGGGACACAGCTCCAACCACAGCCTGTGTGTGCCACCAGGGGCACTTGTGGACAGTTTGGGCACTTCTGGCCTGCTATGTCCAGGAATCTGGGTGGAGAACCAGTGAGTGGGGAAGTCCTAGATGCACGAAGGTAGAGGGTCTGAGGCTGTTTTACTTTACAATTTAAGGTTAGGGAGAGCAAATCCTTTTGCATAAAATTAATAGTAGATAATCCTTAAAACTTGATTCCAAAATGCACAAGCAGAATTAGCTTTCATTCTCACCATCTGCTTTGTATAAAGAGATAAGGAGTAAGAAGTACGACCAATGCCAGAGAAAAGCTTTTACACTGCAACTCTGTGAACTACTGGCATGTAATTCTGAGGAGAATCTGCCATTTCTTCTAATTAAGAAAAACTAACGTAACTTCTTTGTCTATGGCAATCACAAAGCCTGGCTTACTCTGTTTCATTATGAGTGGTCCCTATAAAAGAGCTTAGAAAAGAAAAGCAGGCAGGTAGATCTGCATCAAGATCCTTAGTATACACGGTCTACTCTCACCCTACAAACCAACAAACACTTGTTTTTCATTATTGCTATTTCAATAAAGGGCTTAATGACAATGCTCAATGTGTGGAGTATGGTCACATAGCCCACTCCAGGTTGGGCACTGCCCTGAAAGGCCCAGAGTGCCTACGATTGCAGATGTACGTATCTGGGGGGAAAAGGGACTGCTATTACACAGGGCCCAGTCGTTCTCCAAAGCAGCCTGGCAGCCTCAAGGCAACCGCAGAAGTGGTTTTAACTGACAGCAGTGAATTTTCCTTGTATGGAGCGCTGCTGGGAATTAAGCCCAGGGCTCACACACAGGCAAGCTCGGCCCGGAGCCACACTGCAACCCTGCAGATCCAGAGCCTGGAGAACCTGGCATAGACCTGGGCTCACCAGCAGATGCAGCCACCGGACTGCAGCCTCCCCAGAACGCCAGCTACACTTCTGTACCCGGAGGAAGAGCAGGGTAACTGCCACTTAATGATCTCTCATCTTTTTACTAAGTAGGCTGGGGCTACATTTACTTAAATGGCTCTTTCTGCTCCTTACTCTATAGTATTTCAGTAAAATCTGTAGTCCTACCTTGCTATCCAATTGCTTGGAAAAAATGAATTTTGTGCTGGATGAACTTTTACAGGAAACTCTTGTCCCAGCACTGCTCACTGGGTGAAACTCAACCCCAGCCACGCTGCCAAGGGTGCTGGCTTCCTGAGTCCTCGTGCTGACAGGCAAAGCCACTGTCCCACACATGTCACTCCCAGTCCTCACCACTCCTCCTGGATCCATGCTGCCTGCACATGGGCTCCTGCAGTTTCTGTCTCTCTACAGTCTTACTTGTCTAATATTCATTTTCAAAACCACCACAGTGCGGGCCCTGTGCACAGGTGCACCCCATCACACCCAGCATTGGCGGCAGGTGCCACTTTGTCACTCTGGATGGTGCCTGGCCACTCTGTCCAGAACAGAGCCTGGGCATGGAAGGCAGACACTCTCTGAAAGAAGCTGAGAAAAGTCCACCAGAAGCTGGTCTCACTGCTATAGGACATGCCACCACGGTAAAGAGAAGAAATCTAGCTGGGCACATCTACCACATCATGTGGGTGGCCGTGAAGCTGGGGTCAGAGGATGCTGGATGCCCATCCACCCCAGCTACCCACCACCCCCCACTGCGGGGACACTGGGGGGGGCAGCAACACTCGTTGGTCAGCTCAGACAGCCTTCTGACTGCAGCACTGGCAAGCTTAATAAAGCAAATATTTAACCCCAAACTTCAGGTGGTTTGCTCAGTGATGATCACCCCCACTTCTGCTGCTTTCCAACTTTCTGTGGTGGCTTTTAGTCTAGCTTAGCTTTCTTTCCTGTTATATTATAGGCCTTTAAGTCAACATTTATTTTGGTTTTTACTATGATCAGTGTTTTCATATTTCTAATCCTAAATTTAATTTTAACTGTTTCAATTTTACTCCATCAACTATGGTAACTGAACAAAGACAGGGAGGTCTGGTTAACGCTTAGCTATTACTGGGCTTGCTGAGGGTCCTTTCCTATAACACAGCACAGCAGGACCCAGGGCACAGGACACCATGAACATCCCCCACCTGCTCGCACACACTCGTATTGCTTGCACACTGCACAGCATTCTACTCACACATCCCACAACACTCGCACTCACACACATCCCACACCTGCTCGCATGGCCCACATACACATGCCACAAGCTCGCATACTCACACATGCTTGCACATATACCCATGTCCCCTACATGCTCGCACATTTACACACCCCCACATGTTCACATATCCTACACATGCTCATGTCACGCATGCATACCATGCCCCCCACTCCCCACACATGCTCACACATCCCACATGCTCACATATCCCACACGCATCCCACACCCCCACATACACCCCACATATACTCACACATGCCACACACATGCTCACACATGCCACACACACATCCTACACATACCTCACACATGCTCACACATGCTTGCATGTGCAGGTGGAGGGAACATGAGCGCATAGAATCTGTGAGGGAAACATACCAGGCATTGAACTGTAGGGAATGAGGAGTGTTTTCATTTGTTACTGAAAATTTGGGTACAATTTGAATCTCTTTGCAATGTGCAAAGCGCGATTCTCCTCCCTGCATTTTGGACTCAAAGAGTTTCTCCCTCAACAATTTCAACTGATTCCTCAAAAATAATTATCCCCAACACTATCAACAAAATACTAGCAAGCTGTTCCTGAGCGTTTCTGCTTCTGCTTCTCGTGGAATGAATTCAGTGCACAGATATGCAACGAAGCTCTGTCATGGGGCCAAAAGCTGGCCTGGACATCTAGCAATAGAACATGAGACCCGAGTAAATCAGAAGCTAGGTTACCTGAGTAGCCAAACGAGATGCTTGACATCGGACTAAGGTAGATCCCACTCCCATACATGGCACCGTGGAGCTGCAACGGGAAGGCATGGACATCAGTCGGGGGATCACACGTAGCACCACTTCACACACGGAGGCCATGAGCTTCATTACACTAAACCTCAGAAAATAAGAATGCTCCTATCCTATGGACTAATTTGAAAACAGTACTACTCTTCTGTTGCTTAGAATTTGGAGTTCACAAATGCACAGAGAGGCAGAGGAAGGAGCTCTGGTGGATGCTTTCTTCACGCCTGCGACAGTTCCTCACTTTCCAGTGCTCTGGTAGATTTTCACTCTGATAAAACTAAAACTCTGCAAACAAAGCTACTGAGATACCCGGAAAGCCGCTGACCAGGCCATACACACTGACAAGGGGCCGAGCAGCCACTCGACAGGTAACACGTGACACTGCTGGCCTACTCCTGGCACTCTTCAAGTGGTCATACTCGGACCCTCTTCGACAAGCCAAGGAAACTGCCTGCAACTGCCATCCATCTCATCTGCGCTCCTCTTGGGCGCTCAGACCTTGTTGGCACACCGTGTATCCTAACTCCATCCACCTGCTCACGTGGAGAGCCCGCTTCCGCTGCATCCCTGAGTTGCGTGGAGAGCCCGCTTCTACTGCATCCCTGAGATGCCACCGAGGAGGGGACGACATTGAGCTCAGGCCCTGTGTCCAGCTGCTTGCTTCCCCACAGCCTTCCATGGTCAGACGAGACACCAGGTACCTGAGCTCACGCACTCAGGAGGATGAAGACAGAGCGGGGGAGCGGGGGGCGTGGGGGGTGGGGGGGTACAGCACCACCCTATCCACACTGGTGCTGTCCTGAAGGCGGGGGCAGGTGCCAGAAAGCTCCGTGGCACCAAGCTCCCCTTTGTTCCTTCTACATTTTCTTCTCCACAAAGAGCCACACTGAGACACAGCACGCCAGAGATACATACAGGACTGGCAGGCAGAAGGCCTGCTGTTTTATTCTGCTCACTTTTCTCCTACTTAAGTTCAAAGTTGCTGATTCCTGTCTTACTCACAGGGAATGCACCTTTCTTCTTTTCCACTGTATATAGACAAGATTCTGCTCTGGGAATTCTATCTTTGGCACAGGGTCTCCCCATGCAGCTTAGACTCACAATGATCCTCCTGTTTCAGCCTCCTCAGTGCTGGGATTACAGGCGTGTGCCACCAAGCCTGGTCTCAGTGGCCAGGATGCTATTTAGTCAAAACGTCTGCAAACCTCACCTGCTTCTGCTTTTGTAAGCACAAGTGTCTCCATGACTGCTGACTGAACCTCAAGGCTCAAAGGCAATGGGGCCTCAGTGAAGCACCCAGGGCGGTTACCTGCAGGCGCGTATTAGAGGCAACCACCAGCCCGTTCCGCAGAATGGAGTGCCAGTTCTCGATGTGTGAGCCGCTGAGCAAAGAGAGTGGGAAAAGCACAATCAGGAAACGCGCCTTGGACAGCGGTCACAGCCTAAGTCACGAGGCCACTCTGAATTCTGAGTGGGAAAGGGACGAGGTGCGGGGACAGGAAGTAGACGGGTGTAGATAAAAGGGATTCAGGTGTACCAAGCAACCACAGGGAAACCCACAGGGAATCACAAGCACAGGGCACTGCAAATAGGTGCTGATAAACAAAAACCAGAAATAAAGGACAAAGTTCTGAGAGCCTGAAGTTATAGGGCAGGTATGGGTGAGGGCGTCGCTTCCCGCGCAGCCCCTACCCCCACACCCCAGTGCGAAGCTGTACTCACTGAAATGCAAAGGTGCTTCCAAAGAGTTTTTTAGCAGCTCTGAAATTGGATTCTTTGGCTGGTGGACTGCTGAGGAGGAGGAACTGGTGCGGGGTATGCATGAACTTCAGTTGCTGCCGTTGAAAATCATGACAAACAGAAACCCATCAAACTCAGGGCCCAGCAAGGCTGACTGGCAACTTCAAATGTTACGGGTTCAGAAGTAACTTGCCCCAAAACACACTAAGCTGCCACTCATCTATCATGAGGCTAACTCAGTCTATATATTCAAACCCTGCCTACCTGGCAAATGAAACTGCTGATGTAAGGAGTAAAACCACAGGCGCGCACTGCGCAGTCACTCGTGCCGGTCACGGGTGGACGCGCTGCATCACAGACAGGCTTTCCTAATGGTATTTCTCTTTATGATTTTTATTACTGAGTCCCTTAGCTATCTGAGAAAATATTCTAGCTCTTGTTAGCAAAAAAGAACAGAAAACTTAAAATGTTAAAATTGCAAAAATGATCACTGTACTTTATTTACATATATTTATAAATTGGAAATTATCTATGTTCATCTTTAATTTGCCTCCTTGGTCATGGAAAGAAATCAAGGCAGAACCTTTTAGGTTAATTCCCTGACAAGATTTTCTAAGGCTTCTCTTGCACCTAGAAATACAGAGGAATATACAAAGAGAACTCTCACAGTGGAGAAACTGCGGCGGTTGAACGCACCAGAGGGCGCTAACTGCTCTCAGGGACGGTCTTCCAGCTGCCTAGGCTACTAAGTGAGCTGCCTAAGCCACAGACACACAAGGCAGATGTATCGGCATAGAACGATGATTAAACAGGACACTGATTTTCCATCAGTTAGGGAATGGTTTTAATTATATCAATATTATGACTTTCAAAAGTCAAGGTGGCACCTTAAGTTTTAAGTTGTTATCTTCAAAATGCATATGGGCCAGCGAGATGGCTCAGTGGTCTAAAGCACCTCCCTAGGAAAGTTCAGGCAAGAGCTGGGACTGCTGCTCGATCCCTGGCACCACATGCTGTGCCACTCCACTCCAGGGTGGGCTGAGCTGGCCATAACGCAAATAAATACATGAGGTTTAGGAAAAATAAAATACAATTGTTATGGCTTATGTCTAGTTGTCCCCCCAAAGCCTCATGGAGTCATTGGGCGGGGACTTCTAGAGTTTGAGACTTGATCCTTGATCCCTGGGATTATGGGTTTTAGTACTGATGGGATTATGGGTGGAAGTACTTCTGGGATTATGGGTGTAGCCTATGGCGGGAGCTAAGGCGGAGAGCCTGAATGTAATATAAAGA
>PVJA010024022.1:0-32335 GCA_004027025.1 Myocastor coypus | reverse complement strand
AATGATTGTGAGGACAATATGCAATATGTCAACTTTCAAAGAAAAAAAGGGGGAAAAGAAAAAAAAAAGTAATGTGGATTTAGAAAGGTTAATGTTTAGTTGTTTGATCAATCTTATATACCTATATGTATTAATCTAAACTGATCCGATGATGAAAATATGTAATATAATCATTGTTAAATTTAAACAATAAAAGAATTGAAAAAAAAATAAAAAAAAATTTTTAAAAACCATAGCTATCAGGTATATACCTCAGTGGCAGAGTGCCTGACTGGCAAGTACAAGGCCCTAAGTTTGATTCCCAAGGAAGGAAGGAAGGAAGGAAGGAAGGAAGGAAGGAAGGAAGGAGGAAAGGAAGGAAGGAGGGAGGGAGGGAGGGAAGGAGGGAGGGAAGGAGGGAAGGAGGGAGAGAGGGAGGGAGGGAGGGAGGGGGGAGGGCGACAGGGAGGGAGGCAGGGAAGGAAGGAAGGAAGGAAGGAGGGAGGGAGGGAGGGAGGGAGGGAGGGAAGGAAGGAAGAAAGGAAGGAAAGAGAGAAAGAAAGAAAGAAGGAGAGAAAGAAAGAAGGAGAGAAAGAAAGAAAGAAAGAAGCCTATAGGTTATGGGAGTAACAAATGGAAAAGTACATTGTGCATACAGAGGTTATTTTACTACTCCTCAAAATTATTCTAGTGGTGATAACTGGCCTGTGTGAGGTGGAGTGGGGGGGGGGGCAGAAATATTCACAGGAAAATAGGTGACACTAAGTACTATGGAGAAAAATAAAACAGGGCTGGAATCTTGCTTTATTCCACGAGTGATTGGAGATCTCTTCGGTCAGATGCATTATTAGAACCAAGAGTTCAAAGAGTATTCCAGGAAGAGGAAAGGACAAGGAAAGAAGCCTGTGTCTGAGAGCATGGCCATGCAAAGACTGCATGAGAAGAAACTGAGAATGCAGCCAAAGAGAACTTGAGTGGACTGATGTCACATTGCTTTTTCTCTGTGTAAGATAAGAAAAGCATTTGGAGGATTTTGAGGAAAAGTATGGCATTGTACATATACTCTGCACAACTTCCATGTGGAGAATAGGTTATGAAGAATAGTTTAAAATGTGTCTATCTCTTAGGCTGGCCAGATAGCTCAGCAGATTAAAACGCCTACTTAGGCAGAGTGCCGTGGCCAGGGTTCAATCTCCACCATGCTGGGGTGGCACACCCCTGTAATCCCAGTGTTTGGGAGACTGAAAACAGGAGAATCACTAGGGATCCAGTGTACAGAGTGAGACCCTGTAGTCCCTGTACTAAATACATAAAAATTAAATTAAAAATTTTTTTAAAACATGTCTATCTCTTAATACACTTGATGATAGAACTCATAGGTGACAGGTTTGAAGACAACGTTGTTCCTCCACATAATTACATAGCTATTTTGCAGGGATGAAGGAGTTTGCCCTCTAAACCATGTTGACTTACATCAAAGGATAGTCCGAGGTTGTGGCATTAGCACAAGATATTAAATGTAGAACTTCTGTTTATGCTTGGTATGGTTTAAAAGTTTAAATGCTTATGGCTCAATAAAAATCAATGTCCCTCACACAACTGCAATGAATTTCAGCTCAGATATCAACCCTTAACAATTGCGTAAAAAAGTTTCAGAGTCTAGTTTTGGGTTAAATATATAATTGGTTGCTCAATGTGTCCCCTGAGCTGGCTAGAGTCCAGTGACAGCAGAGCTATACCTGTTCTGCATAATGCTTTTTTATAAATTTCCATATTTTTCCATTTACAGGTGAGTTTCACCATAATAGCACAAAATTAGTGCTATTATTATTAGTGCTTTCCAGAGTGGAAAGCTCTCTGGAACCATAAAAATCTAAGTGTTAAGCTCTAGTAGTGGTATCATAATTAACATCGAGGAAAGCACGCTTTATTTTTATTGCCATGCCACAAATCACTACTAGCATCAACTCAAAATACCACTGTGTGTTAGCTCACAGATCTGTAGCTTCAAGCTCCAGGACAGTGGAGTTCAATGCTCTGTCCCAGCTGAGATGAGAGCTGTAACTGGTATTTCAGTGTTCCCTGAGAAGAGGGCAGTTTTTCTAAGTACAGAGTCTTTTCCACAGAATTCAACAGTTTGCAGTTGCAGGACTGAGGTCATCGTTTCCTTGCTGAGATTCAGCCAGGAGCTCTTTCCACTCCAGAAGGTCCCCGTGCGCCTCAGGTGGAATCTGCCTTCACACCCACAATAGCTCATCCAGCCCTGCTTATACTTCAGATCCATCTTGTTTTTCTCTTGCTATTTGAAGAAAACTAGATTTTAGTGGTTTTGCGATTAGATCAGGCTCACCTGACTGATCTCTTTCTGTGACAATCAATTGTGCTTTACAGCAGCTAATATCGAATCATATTTCATCATATTCACAGCTTCGAGTGTTAAGGCATGACAGCTTCACCTGGCTGTTTATAACATTCTGCCTGTCAAACAGATATGTGCAACACACAAGTGCAATAAATCTGCTTTCAAATATATGGAGTTGTTGTGAGTTTCAAATAATAAAATGAGCATTTATTAGCCTCTTGAAGAGTGTGTATACATTTCCCTATGTGCTTTAAATATAAGAGCTTATCTAGACCTATGACACAGGTATAGTTATGAACCCATTTTACAGATAAAAGAATAAGGCAAGGAAAGGAAAGGTTCAAAACCTTGCCCAGAGGTCTGGCTAGATAGCACAGCAGACCAAAGAGCCTGCTTAGGCAGAGCACAGTGTCTGGGTTCAATGCCCAGTGTGCTGTGTTGGCCCTGCACATAGGGCATGTTGAGATGGAGACTGAGACTGGGTATGGTGGCACGTGCCTGTAATCTCAGAATTTGGGACACTGAAAACTGGAGAATCACTATGAATTAGATCTACATAGTGAGATCCTGTACACCTTGTAAACAATATACACACAGTATACACCTTGTACATCCTTTGTACCCTGTCCTAAATTCATTAAAAAAAAAACTTGCCCAGAGAAGCAGTAAAGAAACCAAAGAGATACATCCTCCACATTTTCAGATATGAACTTAAAAAATTATTTTGTGTACTGTATGGATCATACTAAAGGTTCAATAGTTTTCCTGTTTAATTTTGCTTTTTGTTATTATTTTATATTTGATCATATAATTTTATTTTTGCATCAGGAAAAAAATTTAACCTAATTCATCTCACAAGTTTAACTACTTACAACATTTATAAATATTTATAGCAAGTAATAGTTGATGTCTACATATTGCTTTTATTATCTAGTCATCCTTTTTGATACTTGGAATGTCTCTACCATGGTTTTCACATACAGGCTCAACAAAGAGTCAGTAATAATCCCTATTTTAAAACGACATAAAATGTAAATAGTTTTCATGGCAAAGTACAGAACTAGGAGTAAAACTTATATTTTCTGAATATTTTACCTGTTCTTTTTCTCCAGTGCTATATGAGCACCTTGTACATAAGTACATACAAGCTTAACAACATAGATACATGTACATATATATTTGCTTATTATGTAATTCTCAAGAAAATAAAGACGTTCTTAAGTGTTCCTAATAAGAACCATATCACTCTGCTCTGGTAGAGATGATACACATGTATAAGAGCTGAGAAGCTTGCTGAGGATGTGATGTGTTAGTTATTAGGAAGCACTAATGTAGTTCTGGAAGGAAATGTTCTATTGTTCTGCCAAATATCCTTAAATTGCACTCACTTAAATGATAACTCACAGCACATGTATGTGTGCATGGTTGCACTGCTATTCCCCAGAGGCACCCCCTGGTGAACTGTTTCATGCTGGCTGGGACCATGGTGCTACTGAAGAGTTTTCAGAGCAGTGTTGAAGTCACAGACCAGGGTGAGGGTAAGTAATGCTATTCTTGGGGATGCTGGACAGTCACAGCAATCAACTGGGCCACTGAGATTCTTCCACAGCCAACATACTGAGAAGACTATAATGCTGTTCAGAATGATGTCAGCTTGGAACACTTTATGTATCTATAGGTTATCCCTATAAAGTTTATAGATGTGAATTATAATTCACACATAGACTTTTCTTTGGTTGATGAATCTCTTTGAAGATTTGTTATACATTATATACATGTATGAGGGTTTTTACATGTATGTGGTCATTTAACAAATCAGTAAGTAATCATAAACTCTATTTTTCAGATTTGCAAACTGTGTTTCTAAGAGTGTACAGGAGATAGCATTACAGTGTGAAATAAGTTACATCAGGCCCTCTCACCCCTGAATCACAGCCTTCTACATCTGGGCTAAACTACATGAAAGGAAAACAACAGGAAGTACCACTCAGGAGAAGCACAAACTTTGAGGACTTAAGCAGACTCCTAGGAGAAAGAAATGGATTCTGTACTTAGCCCTGGAAATGCTTGCCAGGTGGAGACTGACACACAAAAATAGCCAAGACAAATGCTGGAGATCAGGGGTACTTTCTGAGCCAATGCAATCAAAAGGATAGAAATTAGGGGTACACAAGACAGCTCAGCAGACTAAGTGCCTGCTTAGGCAAGTGCAAGTACTGGGATTCGATTCCCAGCACCACATGCCAAGCCAGCCCCAATGCCAGGTGTCCAAGTTGTCCATTAAGACTGGGTGTGGTGGTGCACACCTGTAATTCCAGCACTGGGGAGGCTGAAAACAGGAGGAGCACTATGAGTCCCAGCTGTTAGTGAGACTGTACCCAATACATTAAAAAAAGGGATAGATATGTATGAGTAATCAAGAATTACAGACAGCAACACAATAAGGCTCCCAAAACAGGGCCACGTGTCCAAAAGATATGTGTTAGGATACACAAAATCCTGATCCTTTCCTGTCTGTGAAGACTCCCTTGGCCTTAGTCCTGACGTATGAGTTACTTTATCTAGTCTACATCCTTGAAGGAGTGACATGTTTATAGTGAGTGATAAGTAAACAGCAAGGCTTATAATTCAGCATATAGATTTCAAGGAAGTCATGAGTGGATATGAACACTTCATTATCAGTGAAACGCCTCCTCTGTCCAGCCACACTCCCCAACATGCACATGCATAGAAGGTTGTGCCGTGAAATCAAACAGCCCTTCATCAACACACTTGGGTCAGATGTCCATGAGAAGAGGGATTTTGCTCAGAGAATGTCAGGAACTCTCCATGGTAACTTGCAATGAAAATTAACTCTCACTTATGAGTTTTAAGAAATACACTGAAGTATGCTCAGACCCTTAACAGTGCCTCATGAAATTTTCTCATTTCAGGTGCTTTTGTGTTCCATGAGAAACACCTATAGTGACCTATAGAAAATTTACAGAAATCTTAAAATATTGGCTCTTGAGAAAAGAAGCCCCCTAGTGGCCATCTAGATAATTTTTTTTCAAAAACCAGTTTTTATGCATATGATTATTTCACTTTATGTTTAAATGAATTGTTTTTCAGCTACTGGAAAGGCTTGAAGGGAAAACAAACTGTAAAAATAAACTAAATAAAGGGATACATTTATTTTTAGTGTCAACTGTACAAAGTCTTGCCAAAACAACGCTCCAGAATCAGTAGAGATCAGATGTTTCAGTCAAATATCTTCTTTTAGTAAATACAAGATAAAGCTGAGAAAAAAATAAAGCAAACCACTCAATTCAAGGAAATCCTTTACAAATGATACAGTGAAATTTTTTTCACACACACCTACCTGGCTTTTTGGAACCCAGGAAAACTGTCACTAATGAGTAAAGTGCATTCAGCATATATGATTAAATCACTCTGGTGTGTCAGTTGTTTATTTAGGAGATGAAAACGTAGCAAAGGAAAACAAGTAGGACACTTGCCTTACATTCTAGCAGACAGAAAGACCATCCTAAATAAAGCAATACTTTGTGGATGGTGGGCAAGTCCTATTATGAAAACTCAATAAGGCATGTGGGTAAAATGGGGAGCTATTTAGGACACTGTAATTGATGGAAACCTGCTTGTCAATGTCATATTTAAGTATGAAATTATATTAATAGGTTGACTGAATGAAGAGTATTGTGTTATGTTTTCCATATTACAGAAGCATCAAGAGAACCCCTGTGAGCAAGTATGCTAAGAGAGGAGGATGACAGAAATGGAAAATGAATGCAGCCAGATAGCACAAGGTCTCCTAGGTCCTGGGAGGAAATTTCAGATCAACTGCTGGGCTGAGGCACAACTGAGGGATTGAGGCAGAGGAATGGCATCTGATTTCTCCAACACAATGTTTACCTTGGCGCCAGAGAATGGATTGAAAAGAATGGTGTAGAGAATGAGTTTCATTGGGAAAGTGAAACAAAAAGTCCAGAGAGGCCAACTAGGAGGTTGTTCTTGGAAAAATCATGTAATGAACATAAGCATGTCAAATTTAGGTCATGAGGAGATTTTTACATACAACACTTGAATGACCCACTGGCTATTCATTTTTTCCCTAAAATCCAGGTATCTAAGGGATTATATGTTTCCAACATATTCCAATATGATAAATAGGACTAATCTTAAAACACTTTGTTTTTGCTGTCATTTTGGGGATAAGGCCTTTATTCTAATTTTCACTTTGCTAACAGAAAGACTTTACTATATTAGAACACAAAGGAAGAAATGTTTAATTCTCAGCTGTACTACCATTTTCTGGGGACATCTGAGTTACTTTGAGTCATAGTCTCTTTATCCAAGAATTAGTAAGGGTAACATAGGTCAATGAGGCTTTGAAATTATCCCATTGTTCAGGTCGTGGAAGTAATTTGGCTTGGCCTCAATTAGCTTTGCCATTTATGGTTTAGAAGGAACAATGAAATGATCATGAGGCTAATGACCTAAACATTTGTGCTGACTTCAAATAATAGTTTCATTTATTCTACTATATTTTGCATTCTTCAAACAAACTACTTATTTTATTAATTTGTTTTTCTTGTGTTTATAGCATATGTTTGATGAGAACAAGGAACTTGCTCTTTATTTTTTTTTAATTTTATTTATTATTGTTTTTTCTTGTTTCAGAACCTTTGTTTGTTTATTCACTCATTTTCATGACCGGCTCAGCCCGCCCCAAGGGCAGGGCTGGCACAGCAAATGGTGCCAGGGAGATGAACCACGGTCCCTGAAGCCGCCCAAACTTCCCTAAGCAGGCGCTTTAGACCACTGAGCCTTCCCCTGGGACCCCTTGCTCTTTGTTTTTAAACTTGTATTCCTACCCTCTAAACAGTACTTAGAGTAATGCAGCCATTCCACAGATACTTATTAATTGGATGAGTGAGTGACAGAATTGCTTCAATGGAAGGGATTCTTACATACTAGTAAGCACAGATGTTCAATAAACATATATAAACAAGTTGTGTTTTTGAATTATTATAGACAATTTACTTAGGTTTTAAAGCACGGAAAAATCTTATCTGGAGAGAAAATACGAAAATTGCATGAAAACTTACCTCTGGTTAAAGAAAAATGGGATCCTCCAGAGTCTGGCTCATGAGGTTTTGCTCCCTGGTTCCCACACAAGCATCCCGAAGACATCTCTCATAGATAGCTTAAAAATTCTGGATCACTCGAATCATAATCTTCCCAGTTACACAGAAGCTAGAGTTGAGTAGTTGCTTGGTACCCCAGGCTTGGGTCTACTGTTAACTTCTGAGTAGCAATACAGTCTTTGCCCACCATGTGCAGGGAAAGGAACTCAAACTTTCTAATATATGAACATTACTGTTAGCAAACACTGTCTTTATCAGGCCAAAATCTATCTCCTATGACTAAATTTAACCATCCTGCATTTCAGATAATAATTGATTAGCTCTGTTTTCCACAAGACAAACACAATAACTGGAAGTAGCAATATTTCACAATTCATTTCCTCCTTTTTCAGGATGAAGAGTTCTGTTGGTTTAGGGTGATTGGTTGTCTTCATTACCCTCGTGGACTCCAAAACTTTCATCTTTAAAACTTCTCATGTCTTGTGGTCATGGAGTGACAACATTCTATGGATTAAGTGCTTCCCAGAACTTTATAATACAGTTATCCTAACAAAAGCGATAGAGCGCAGAAGACACAGTCTTCTTCCTTTTCTGTTCATAATTATACTATCTATTCAAAGTAATATGTGGGGCATATGTGTCCTGTGGAATTTGCCTACAAACTTTCCAGTTGCTAGTATACACCATGAGATATTTTTTCTTCAGCATAAACTACAATGTCAAAAAAATCTCTAATTTTTATATTCTGTCTCTATAGTTGCATTTTAAGATTTTTACTAGTAACCATTAAGAAAATATGAAAAACATGTAAAGTACGACAAACATTAGAGAGATTACACCAGTTCAAAAATCTCAAAATATCCTTGGAAAGCTATCTGTGAACTATAGTGAAGTACAAACACACCCACATATTCCAAAGAATCCACTTATTTCCTTGTCTCCATAGATGATCTGAAGAGCTATCTTTCAAAAAAGCAGTCTTTTATGGAACATAAAAAGTGGTTGAAATCCTGAATTATCTCAAATATCAGTTATGGATACAGGAAGATAAACCATCAGAAATAGCATTTCGTCATTTGTAAAATGAAAGTATCATGTCACTTGTAGGTTTTAAGTAGGCAATGGTTTTCATAATAATTTATCATAATATAAATCTCTCTCTGTTTCTGTCTCTGTCTCTGTCTATCTGGGATTTTATTCCTCCCACTATCTTTTATCTTAACATTTTCCAGGGATACCCTGCATCAGTCAATCCCAGGGCTGCAATATTTTTCATGGAAATAGTGATACTATAGAAGTTAAAGTAGACAAAAGACTCTGTTATCTCTGGATTAAAGGTAAAAGCTGCTCTCAGTTTTATATCTCAGGTAGCACTTATTACCAGGTATGCACTTGTTCTCCTACTAGAACAGCCGTATTTAGTTCAGCTTTGCTCCACATCTGGCCAAGACAACACAATTATTATGGAGAGCATCAAACACTAGGAGATTCTGAGTTTTTCACTTACTCTGCATATATAAAAAAGACAGGCAACAATAGAATCAGAAGCCATGCAAACTACTTTTCTTAAATTCTTAACCTAGCATAATATAAACCATATATAAATGACTGCAACCTAAGACTCCCCTCCATTTCTGTACCTTCCTGGGAACACTTTGGGGACCTACATATTAGATAACTAATATCAGATATCAAAAAGAGCTTCCAGTGCACTTTTTTATAGCAAGATAGTTATTGGAACCAAAGTAGAAGTATATTTCTGGAAAGAGAATCAGATGCATATCTGAAACAGAGTATAGATTAACTAAATTAGGTGGAACATTAATTTTATTGTTGTTGTAGAGATTTTAACCTTTGCAAAAGACAGTACTAAGGTGTTTTCATCCTTTGTCACACTGATCCCTTGTTCTCACAGCTAAACGTTCTCTGATCTTCCAGAACACAAATACACATTTCTAAATGAGCTCAGTTGTGATACAGTTATGGGTTGAATATTTGTTTTTCATATTTTCATGTTGAAACTTAGTGTACAATGCATTGGTGGGTAAAACCTTGTGGGAGGAGACTGGAGGATGAGAGTGGAGTCCTCTGAGAGCCTCAGACAAGAAGCCTGACAGAGCTGGGCCACATCTTCCACTGTGTACCAGACGCATCACCTATGAAGCAGGGAACATCCCACACCAGGTACCAAGTCATCCAGCGCCTTAATTTTGGACATTCTGGCATCTTGACTTTGGATTCTCATTCTCCAGAAGTGGAAGAAATAAACTTCTACCATCTTATAAATTATTCAGACTAAAGTATTTTGTTGTAGCATCCCAGATAAAATAAGAAAAAACTTCGGTGGCTCTATTAAACTTATTTCTACTCTCCACTCAACTGCCTGACTTCCTACTTCTTTCGTGCAAGTTTTCCTGCTGTCTGAAATCTGTACTTCTCTCCTGCTGTACTCACTAGAGCTCTTCGAGATAACTGTTCATTAGCCCTCTGATGCCTATCCATCCTTGGAACGTAGTAAGTATTTAGTAAACAACTTCTGGGTAAAGGATAGAGAAAGGAAAGGCACTTCCGTCTGAATTTCTTATTGTTTCAATTCTTCCAAAACTGATTTATAACTCTGATTTCCCCCAAGGAGCTCAAGAAAGGTAGATTATTTTTATCAAGAATAGCCTGTGTTCTTTCTGTTAACTGTAGTCCAATAAATGGTCCTATTTATAGCTGGAAGTTGACATCTCCATAAGGGATGTTGTTACCCCCTTCTAGACATCCAGGTTCTGTAGGTAGCTACTGTCAGCTAAGCCAGTTACAAGTCAGTGGCACATTTCCAGTATATTTCTGAAACTTCTGTAATTACTGTCTCTTCTCACATTTTTCTTAATCTTTCTGCCCTTAGATCACCAAGAGGACACTCATAAACTTTTGTTACTAACCAGATTTATTGAACTCTGATTTTAGCATTTTTTTCTGATTAAGCTACACAAATTTCAAGGGAACAAATTGTACCTATGTTCCCCTTCTGTGTCCATCTTTCTCAGTTCCAAATGGCAGTTTTCAGCTGGTAGGCTTTTAAGGTATAGAATTTACCTGACTGAATCAGCATATTCTTCTTTGCTCTTGACCTATTTGACTACATGCATATAAATCTTCTAAAATAAAATCTCCACTCCTATCACTGACTCAAATTTTCCAGTGTAATAGTTTGTAATTTTGAATCAGCCTGCTAAACTCTTGCCTGAATTGGTTCTATAAATGCTTTTACATAATTTTGACTCATCTATAATTAATCATCATAATAATATTGTTAAATTCCATTTATTTCAAATACTATTAATCTTTCATATCAGATAATTTGTGATGTCATGATTAGCATAATAGCATAATTAGAACAGTCTAAAGATCTAGAGCATGACCTTGGATTGAATTCTATTAGTTCTTCTTATCTCATTATCAGTAATTACAGTAAAAGAATAGAACAGCTTTTGTTCACATATAAGTCTTTTACTTGATTTCTTTTTGAGAGAGCTATATTCTAGTAAGGATTGAGTCTCCTAACAAGTTTTTGTTTTGTTTTCTTTTCCCTTATTTTTAAAAATATTGATTGTTAAGATTAACTCAATTTAGGTAAAATGATAATTTAAATATACAAAATATTTCATCAAATGATTATTATATATACTTACTACAATAGTAACCCTATGGGCTATAATTGTGCTTATAGATCAAGCTACGTAGAAATAAGATGGTAAAACTTTCACTGCACTCTATTGGACAAAGATAAAGCTAGCTCCATAGATACATGACTTGTACAACATCATCAGGTCTCATATTTAGAAAAGCCCTATGCTTACTTTGTTTAATGCTCTATTGTTGGTGTCTTGAAATCCTTCAGAACTTTTCAGCATGGTGCCTTACCTTGTCATTTTGCATGGATTCCCACAGTCTAGGCTGCAAGATCAGCCTAGACCTTAAGGAAGAGGAAATAGGAGATAAATTCTACCTCCTGAAGGATGCAACAGAATGAATGTTCAGGAAATAAAGGAATTAATAGTAACCATTTGTGGATAATAGTTATCATATTTTTGTTCACTTATGAGGAAATTGAAGTGGAGAGAGATTAAGTACCCAAATCCAAATGACATTGTTGGCCATTAAGGAAGCAAACATTGCTCTAGCATTCACTAGATAGAATATTGTGAACAGTTCAGAGTTCTGTGGTGATAGAAAGGTAAAACTGATATATTCTTTGCCCTGCCTTACTCACTGGTATGGAGCAGAGGTAAAGTAAGAGTGAATTTAGCCTTAGTGTAAATTCTTCTGCTATCTTAATGTCCAGTACATAGTCCCTAAGGTTGTAATTTCTCGCCAACTCTTGCTATTCAAATACTAATGCCTAAAACCAAGTATTTATCCATTTCCATTATTTTTTTAATTCCTGCCCTTTTTGCACCCCATTTAGGAACAATAAACATCAAAAGGAAAAAAAATGATCCCTAAGGCCAGGTAAGGAAAATTCCTAGGGCCAGGAAAGTAAGTGAGGTTGTTAGACTAACAATGAGGCTCTTCAGGATGAAGGAATGATTGAAGTGATTGAAGTAAGAGGTTGAATTTTTGAATTTTAAGTCTTAGAAATACAACAAGGTTGACATTTGTTCCAAAAAAAATAATAGTTTGATACTATGAATTACCTTTATTTTTACTATAAAGATAAAAATTGAAAGAATTAAAATAACTTTTGTGATAGATGACTAAGTGATATCAAGGTTTTTCACAACAATGTGTCATCTTCAATGACCCTTATAGGGCCAGGGAGATAGCTTGATAGAATAAACGCCTGTCCTGAGTTCAATCCTCATACTGCAAAACAAAACAAAATGATGGCTTATATAAGTGATATCATTAATAATACCACATTTTCTTTACATTTACATTTTAGTGATTAATATTTATTTTCTAATAAATATCAAATATTAAAATAATATTTTCAAGTCTATAAGACTATCATTCAATATTTGACAAGGCTGTTACTCTTTCAGTGTTACTTTGCAAACTAAGTTGGATGTAAATCGTAGTTGATTTTATACTGTAAGGCTCATGAATATTTAAAATCACTTTTTGGCCTAAAATTATGGGGCTCTAGTGCTTTCTATATGTTAAGTAGTATAAATTTTAGTTTCACAATCTCATTTAATTCCCACAAATGCCTTTCACAGTAGATGACATTATTGAAATTCTACAGAGAGGGAATTAATATTAAATTAGTGTCTTGCTGACATATCAGAATCAAGAAATAGGGAAGAGATAATCTATGTACTATACAGACTAATCTTATATTACCTATTTTATTTAAGCTCTTTTATTGTTAGGGAAGAGCCTGTCCTCAAAAATCTTGTGTCCTAAAACAACCATTTGTTTATTCCCAGTTCTGTAGGTTAGCTATTTTGAAGCTGGGCCCAACTAAGCAATTCTGTTTCCATCACTGCCATCCCACAACCCCCAACATCTTTCACTGGTCAAACAAATCACAAGGCCAATCTAGCTTCTGGACGTGGAAAGTACATTAAAATTCTTCAGGCGTAGTGCTGCACAGGATTTGTGGTAATTTTTAGTTTACTACAACTTCCACATTTACTATGGAAAGAACTTTGATGCCAGATCATTCCCCCAAGCCAACTGCTTTGAGTCTCTGTGCCACTTCCGCTTGGCTGGTCCTTTATGTACCCATGTACACATCTAATGAGCAGAAACTGGGTAAATTTCAGAGTCTACTGGTTCCTTTGGTTGTAAGCCTTCTAGTACTACATACACTAAACATGCAACTGGCTAAATTTACTTGATTTTGTTGGTTGGTTGGTTGGTTGGTTGGTTGGTTGGTTGGTTGGTTGGATTAGAAAATGTTTCCAATATTTTCTTTCAAAATAAATAATTTGTGCTCACTATATCAGAAAATATTTGCCAGTCACTGGTTTGGAAGGCACTCTGCATGTTGTTACATATTTTGTTTTCTAAATATAACTGTCCCTCCATGAAAATATGTTTGCTAAGCCAGCAGCAGCTGAATCCTGTCTTCTCGTGTGTGCACAGTCACACTCATCCTGCTACAATCATGCACTGAGTACACAACCTGCTGGAAAAGCTGCAGCTGTACCCACTCTGACATATTTTGCAAGCTTGAGCAGGGAAATACTCTGTTGAAGATAATTTATACACCAAAAATGACTGTGCAACAAATATCTGGTTAGTTAAAACATTACCATGTGCAGAAAATAGCAATTATTTGGCTAAAACCACTGTCTAGCTTATGATGATCGCAGAATCTGGACCTAGAAAATGCTACAAAAATAAAACTTGTTCCCGTTTTCTAAAAGGACACAACAAGGTCACACCACTGTATGAGCCAAATACCTCAGCAGATTAAAGCACCTGAAAGCAGGTGCAGAAGCCCAGGGTTCCATCCCCAGGCCTGCAACACCAGCCCCGCCCCCGGGAGGCGTGCTGAGACACAAACTGAGACTAGGCATGATGGTGTATACCTACAATCCCATCTCTTGGGAGGCCGTAAACAGGTGCATCACTATGAGTCCAACCTAGTAGTGAGACCCTAAACACCCTGTAGACTCTTCCCGCGCCCCCCCAAAAATGTAGCGTCTCTCACTGTACTGTGCATAGGTATTATACCAGCTGTGCTTAAAAGACCAAACCAACCAG
The DNA here is from genome assembly GCA_004027025.1 of Myocastor coypus. Taxonomy (NCBI): domain Eukaryota; kingdom Metazoa; phylum Chordata; class Mammalia; order Rodentia; family Myocastoridae; genus Myocastor; species Myocastor coypus. The sequence goes on along the minus strand of PVJA010024022.1, from coordinate 18,142 downwards.
TGTCTCCTCCCCATGCCCCAGCTGTGAACTACTTCATGCTTAATATGGGCCACAGGGGTGCACAGGAGGGACTCTCCTGCAGCTTCTGAGTCACTGGGTTGGCTCCAGGCTGCCAGACACTCTAGCCATCTGGTCTCAAAAAACTCCAATACAATGTCACATTAATATTTTTTCTATGAATTCCATAACATATGAAAAGAGTTAGTGCCATAGAAGTATAATTTCCTGTGTCTATTTCCAGAGACATTACTATTTTAAGCAATAAAACATTCTCACAGCCATTCTAGGTGAAAAAATTCTCAAAGTCCTGATACTAGGAATTGAAATACCAGTTTTCTTTTCTTCTCTAAACTTGGTTTCAGAACTTATCCACACAAAGCACATGCTTGTAATCATTTGTGTGTGCATGTGTATGTATATAAGTGTCTATGTGTCTGTACATATGTACATTGTATTTACAGTGAAAAGTTGATGACATTAACAGTCATTTCAATTTCCCACCTAATATGTCTTGTATGCTGTTAGTCCATTCAGGTGGGGCTGTTATCACAGAATACTGTACACAGGTGGCTCACAAAAACAACAAAAAAGGCCTGCTTCATGGTACAAAAATAATAACTATCAAACCCTAAACTAAAACAGCAAAAGAGGGAAAGGAGTCTTCCTGGGACATTTTAAAAAATACTAATCCTATTCATGGTGACACTTACCATGACCAAATCACCTCCCAAATATCTCCTTCTTTTGTTATTTCCCTGAAGTGAAGAGGTCAACATTTGAATTAACAAATAGGGTTAGGAGTTACTCAATAGTAAACATCTTTTCCCATCAATATGTAGCACTTTTCTCCATTTCTTTTAACTGGTAACTCACTGTTTATAAGATCACACTTTTTTTGAAATGTCAGTGTCCTATGCAAAGCTTCTTTCATTGTTTCAGGTTTTGGACTGTCAAGGCCAATGCTACTCAGATCCTGAGCTGTCCACTTGCTGAGCTCATCCAGATGGCCTCATTCTTATTCTGTCACTGATGATTAATAGTTAAGTGACCTGGGATAAGATACATCATTTCTGTTTTATTACATTTTTATTGTACAAATATGTCACAGGAGCTCACTGAACTTTGCCTGGATTAAATGAAATATGCAGAAAGCAGAGTCAAGAAACTCGTAAGTACCCAATAAGTACTTACTGCTAAATCTTCTTGTACCTATTCCAATATTTTCATCACATAAATCACTCTACCTTTAACATTTCTATGCCATTTTGAGGCTATTTCAAGTCGCCTTAAAATTTTCTCATTATGTTTGTTTCTTCACAATTTTATATTTAATTTATAGTGAAACAAATTAAGGATTTAGTTTTATTTAATTCATGTTAATTTTAAAATACTTTCATTTTAATGTGTTTAAATATGTTGATATCATCCATGGCTGTGTTTTCCTGTAAACTGGTGTGATATCCTTTGCTTATTTTTTGACAAAACCTGGCTTTTATTTTTTATTTTCCTTTGCTTATTTTTCTAACGAGTTGTTCTTTGCTCTTATTAACTAGAAAGGGCTCTTTATATACAAAAAGTATGAAACTTCTCAAATGCATTTCTTTGAAATATTCAAAACTTCTTCTTTGGGGGCTTGGGAGACAGCTCAACAGCTCCTGCCTAGCAAGCCCAAAAACTCTGGTTTGAACCCTGGTACTGCATGCCATGCCAGCAAGATGGCCACCCCAACCAAATGCGGTATTTTTAAAATTTGGGGTTTTTAGTTTATAGATTTCATGATGTGTTAAAACCTTTTTCTCTTTCACTGATACTGTTTATGAATACATGATTTTAGCTTTTAATTTTTGACTATTCTATCCCTTAGGTTGTTCACAAAGGATATAGGACTGAAGGTATAGATGTGGTTACTTTAGCTAAAAACCTCTGTAGGAGGTATCTGTGATGATCTGATGTTTGAGGTGAGAACTGTAGGATGACGATGTACCACACATGAATGTAGGGACAAAGAAATAGTCTTTCTTGATGAGATCAGTGGCATTGTATGGCAAGAACCATTCTGTAGAGTTATCAATGTATAATTCATATGTACATGAGAAGTTGTGCACACATAAATATAAAAGTCTCAAACATTTTTTTCTGATTGTGCAGTACAAATTGGTAAGTATGCCTGAGCAGTGTGAGTATTTTTGGACAGAAACATGCAGTGGCCAGTTCTCACGGGTGCCTCAGTGGCCATCATGTTTATATCTGTATTATTATAGTGACTTCTACCTCAAATGACTCTCAGATACTGAATCAGGGGCCTATAAGCCCACAGAGTCAACAAAATTGACTCAGCTTTTAAGTCAAGGGAAATATAAAGAAAATCTTGTTGATTTATTAAAATAAGAAAACATTTTTTCCCAGTGCAGGCAATAAGGTGCATGTTACATCCAATAACCTGATGAAAACTAATTTATAATGAGAGAAAGAAATGACTATATACAGTAGCATAAACAAGAAAAATCCCCAGAAATACTGTCATGATTTGTGTCTAGTTGCCCCCCACCAAAGCCACATGCAGACATAGGGCAGACTTCTAGACTTCATGATTAACTCATGGTCCACAGAGATTATAAGTGTGAGCACTGCTGGGATTGTGGGTATATTATATCCAGACTGGGATGGATAGCCTGAATGCAACATAAGGAAAACAGCCTTGCCATTGTTGCTGTTACTCTGATCTGCTATTGCTCTCTTGCTCTTTGCTGCCACCATGAATGGCTACTCTCTGACATATGCCACTCGGTCTTGGAGCCAGCTGAGTATGGACTGAAACTACTACTGACTGTGAGCTAAAAAAAATTCCCTTTCTTCATTTTGAATGTCAGGTATTTGTCCCAGCAATGAGAGAATAATAACTGAGACAAATACTGTGAGCGAATGATTCATGAAAATTTACTATGAAAAATAGTAGTAATTGATCAACCCTAAGAAACAAAAATATTATACTCTTTCTTGATGATGTCAGTGGAATTATATGACAAGAACCATTCTGCAGGTTTATCAGTGTCTAATTTATATGTGCAAGAAAAGATGTGCTCACATAAATTTTGTATACACGTGTACATGAAAAAGAGGGTGTGTGTGTGTGTGTGTGTGTGTGTGTGTGTGTGTGTGTGTATTTCAAGAAAATTTCAGAAGAGCTTGTATAGGGTTTCAGTAATCTCATCTATACCTCTGAATGCCATGAACCATTTCCTCTCTTTTTAGTGCACTATTGATAACACCTGTAAGTCAAAATTCTGGCCTGAATTTGTTTCAAAAGGTGAAACCATTGTGTACAAAAGTCATGTGTGAACTCAATAAGGGACTTACCATAAGTTATATTTTGGATTTGAAAAGAGTGCAATCCCCGCCAGAGGGGTTGCTGAATCAAATATCCGTAGAGGTGAAGTGAGCCCCAGCCCTGGCTGCAGCGGCCAGGGGAAGCTGCTCCTCAGCTCACAGCAGTGGGATCCCAGAAGGATACTACTTTCCAGGGCTCTCAAATAAGGATGTGATTTTTCATTAGCTTTTGAGCCAGATACTTAAAGCCCTGTCAAACTCAGAGATCAGGAGATGGACTATTAGAAAAGCAGACATTGAGAAGAAACCCACAAGTTGAATTTAGACTGGACAGGCCAGAGAGGTTGGGGACAGACACAGAGACAAACACCAGGCCTCATAAGAGCTGTTTATTTATTTTGGCTTTTACATTTGAGATATGGGTCTGCCAAATTTTGAAGTCTGAAGCACACAGAAGATGTTGCCCTACATTTAAGAAAGGTTACTATTTCACAAGATGTGCTTATATAACAATATAGCTCTCCTATACAATTTTAGTTTCATTGGCACATGGTCAACTTTTTATTCTGGAGGTAGTCCTTACTACCTACTCAGTCCACCTTTGCTTAGGATTGAACTTGCAGTCCTACTTGTCCCCGTAAGTCTTTAGCCTTGACTTTTTAGGAAACAGCAATGAAATTTTTGAACTATGACTATCAGAAGCTTTCAATTCTACTACTTTTCAGAAATATTTCCATTGTAGAAAGAATTTGGATCTTATAAACAAAGAAGAGACATGAGAGGCAGAAAAAGGGCAAGAACTATAGTATCATTCTACTTCTGGACCTGGACACCCTTGAGGTCATCTGTAGCCTTCCAATATCAGTCATATAAACCAAGAATTAAATCACTTTACTTATTTCTTTGTCTAGTTCTCCCCCCTCCCCCGAAAAAATCCTGAAACAAAGTTCCCTAGGTAGTTTAATTAGGAAGTGATCCCAGAGATGGGACAGACATGCCAGAGGTTAAAAAAAAAAAGAACAAGAAGAGAAAAGGTAATAGGAGATGCATAATGAACTCGGTCTCTACTACAGAAGACAGAGAATGCCTCATGTAAGTGAAGTCTTCTTAGCTACCTCACTGTCTCCCTGATCTAGCCACTGCTGAACAAAAAGGAGGATTTGTCCATTGGCAATGCCTCCCATAAGCCAAAGGATAACCCCGATGCCGTGTACTCCCTTGTCCTGCCAGTCATACATGTATAGCTGTGGCATCATCTTACATTAGAGAGTCAAAGAAGTGAGTGACTATGCAGCTCATCAGAGGTGAGGTAATGCCTGAGCGTGCCTGGGTGAACATGCAGTACCTTCATGGAACTGGAGTAAGAAGCAAGAATGGAAATCCATTTATTAAAGATCAGTAATAATATCGGCAGAAGTAGTATACACATAGGCATATATTTACAGGGAGGCAGAGAAAGATGTAAAGTGTAGTCATATGTAAGTTTATTTGCATGTGTAAAAGATGTCATATAAATCATACATCTTATTGGCCTTTTACACTCAATATGCTGCTTCCAAGAGACACCATTCTAGGATTTTTAGAATATATAAAAGTTAAAGCTGAGCTTTTAAGAGAAGATTTCTTTCTTTCTCTTTTTTTCCCCTGTACTTAGGACAGTGACTACAAGTCTACAGGGTCCCACTATTCAGATCAGACTCATAGTGATGCTCAGCCTCCCAAGCACTAGGATTCTAGGCAAATGCTCAGTCTCACTGGCCATCGCAGCTTGTCCCATGATCCCCAGTCCCTGAAATAATACAAGTCTGATGGCAATCATGTTCATTGCAACAGACCTTACCACTTCGTTGTGAGTGCACCCATGCACTGAGAAGGCCTTTCCCTCAGTTCTCCTCAGGATGCAACTTTTATTTTGAAATAATTTAGAGTTGAGGAATGATGACAAATTCCATCTAAAGAATAATTTCTTCCATTATCACTTAACATATAGATTGGGGATCTTTTCCAATTAACCTAAAAATCTATTTCATCAGCTTCTAATTATTGCATAGTTGCACAATAATCTTAAAATTGCACAAAGAAAATTACTCATCTAAAAACTGCTACATCTCTAATCAAGTGTATGGCATCACCAAAATTGATGTAATTTATAAAATAATAATTGATATCAGTTGTCCATTGACTCACTTCAATAAATGGCCTTTGTATATATAACTCTGTGTGTATGATAAAGTTTTAAAAGAGCCATTGTCAGGAAAGAATATAAATGTGTGTATATACACATGGGGGAGGGACATAACATATTTATGTCCTGAAAGATTATAGTAGGTTGCCTCTCTAAAAGTATTGCTTATGGAGTATTCCTAATGTCTTTCAACAGTTTTGCAGTGTTATTTAAACCCCAAATACCAAAACTCCATGAAACCAGAAAAATAATAAAATACAACAGCATTAAGTTGAGCGACTGGTAGTACTAAAATCTAGCCTCTTGACAGATAAGGTTTCAGCTGACAAACACGTTTGTTGCCACATTTATGAAAACAACTTTTTGTAAAATTCCAAGTCTTCACAGATGACTCCAGGTAGAGTTGTGGTTCCCTTAGGACTGTAACATTTTCCTGACTCTTTCATTCACAGGGGTCACAATTCAAAGTGACCAATACCAGGTACCACGTTTTGGTAGAGCCTGTATATGTTCATTTGTTCTGGCATAGTAAAATCTTGAGGCTGATAATTAGTGAAGAGCAGATCATTTTCTCTCACAATTCTGAAAGCTTGGAATTTCATGATAAAAAAAGGCAGCGTCCAGCATGAGTCTCCTTTTACATGACAGAAGGCGGAAGGGCATAAGGAAATCAACACTGGCAGAACATATGATGACAGCAAGCCACTTCTACAAGCCCTTTTCATAGTAGCATAATCCCACTCATAAACCAAATATTTCCTCTTATGACCACCTCCAAATGCTGTTGCACTGAATTTTAGAGCATACTCAGACCTCAGAAGCTGCAGATGTTTTTATTTTCTAATTCATGAAAGTTACCAAATATACATCACAGCCACTTAGTCACTTACTCTAGATCACTGAGTCAGAACAGTGACTCAGAGTCACCACAGAATTGAAAAAGCTGAGAGACAAGAAGCCAATCATTTGGAGAAATGTCTTCTTCTTTTTCTTCTTCTCCTTCTTCTTCTTCTTCTTCTTCTTCTTCTTCTTCTTCTTCTTCTTCTTCTTCTTCTTCTTCTTCTTCTTCTTCTTCTTCTCCTCCTCCTTCTCCTCCTCCTCCTCCTCCTTCTCCTTCTCCTTCTCCTTCTTCTTGTCATTTTTCTTCTTTTTCTTCTTTCTTCTCTTCCTCCTCCTTTCCAAGCTCTTCTTTTTCCTCTTATGTTTCATATTCTTCCTGTTCTTCATCTTCTTCTTTGATATAGGGTTACCTCATAAAGTTCAGGTTGGTCTTCACCTTTCTTTGTACCTAGGCTGGCCTTAAACTCACAACAGATCTTCTGACTCAGCCCCCAGAGTGCTAGGATGACATGCATATCTTATTGTGCACAAATAATGCTCTTTTTTTAAAAAAAATAACTACAATAATAGCACTATGTAAGCAGTACATATATAGGAGGCAACAGAGAGTACTTCCAGAGGCCACAGTGCATTACACTTGTACAGAAGGAATAATTTCATGGTGATGGCTGCAGTTAGTGACAATAAATTACATTCTTCAAAAATATAAAGAAAGTATACCTAACCTAACCATTTCATTATATATGAGGTTTATTATCATTGTTACTGAACACATTAGTTCAATCTTTCTCAATTAGAAGGGAAAAATAAAAAAATTAAATTAAATAATTTTAAAATAGGTTGAAATAAAGCTCACAGTAAAAATATATTCACAAGTTCATACTGATAGTAGCCAAAGAAAGAAAAGATAATTATGAATAATTGATGCAAATATTCTTTTTCATATTTTAATTCTGTTATTTTATTCATTTTAATGAGAAAAAAAGATAAACCAGCAAGGAAACAGTTTCATAACGGGTTACAATAATTAATATATCATATATTTTCATCTTCATAGTAGTTATTCTGAGGACAAGATGCAGACATGATATCTTGGCTAAACAATATTAGTACAAACCACTCTTCTCAATTAACTAAGAAAAAGTAGCTATATATCTATGCTATCTTGTATATACATATATATTTTTTCACAGTAAAACATAAGAGAACCTCTGCTGCGACATCCTATAACTAAGTGGTGTCCCAAATATTCTGATCAAAGAGATTATGTGGCCACAGAAGAAAGTAATCAATGATGCATAGTGTGCCCAAAGATAGTCACCTAGAGAGAAAAAGGTTTCTCATGCTTTCACAGAGAGCAAAGTGGTCAAGCAGTGGGTGATCTACATGGTAACAGGGTAAATCCTGAAGGGATCTGGCTGAACTTAGATAGCAAAAGTTATGTTTTTAGTTATATAGGTCTTGCTTTAACTTCATCTTAACCATCAGGCAGAAAAGTATAACCATGAGGTATAAAAAGTAAAGCTATATTAATATGCTCAGCTGTAAAAGGCTCAAGTCAACAACTTCAGACAACTGCAAGTTCTGCTGATAACCCACTACTATTATAGACTATTGGACTCTAATGAGTTATTTTGCTGAACTCAAGTACTTACAGTATTTGGATTGGCATCAAGTATGAGAAAGTCTTTTGAAGACTTCTGCATCTACAATTTCTCAAACTTCAATGAAACACACATTTCCAACAAAACAAAACAGAAAAGGGAATATATTTTTAACTTTTTAAATAATACAAGAATGATAGAAAAATACTAGAAACAATATGAAATTTCACTAAACAAAGTAATGAATGGTGCTACAGTTCATGATATAATTTTCAAATTATTTCTTTAGGTTACCAGACCTAAACCTGAAAAAAAAAAATGTTGTAAGGAAGTCAAAAGAAAAAAAATCTAAGCATCAACTGCACCTTTTAAAAAGACTAGAAGAAAAAAGCTGATTCTTTGAAAGATAAATTAAATTGATAAGCCCCTAGCTAATATCAAAAAGAAGAAATAAAAAACTCAAATTTAAGCAATAAAGAATTAAAAGAATGAAATTACCGCAGAACCAGTGGAGATTCGGAAGATCATTAAGCTACTTTGGGAATATTTACTCACACAGGATTGAAGACACAGATGAAATCAGTAGGTTCCTAGAAAGGTACAATTTACCAAAACTGAATCAAGAAGCTAAAAGAACTCTCAATAACTCAATAATACCTAATGAAATACAAAATGTATTAAAATGTAATAATTATCATTATTATTATTCTATAAAAACTACCAACAAAGAAAAGTTCAGGTCTAGCTGGATTTTCCACTGAATTCTACAAGACTTTTACACAAGCTAAAATCCCAATACTCCTCAAACTCTTCAATGAAATTGAAAAGGAAGCAACTCTCACAAAATTATTCCTGTAGGCAAATATTATACTGATACCAAAACCAGAGAAAGACGCAACTGAGAACGAGAACTACAGATAAATCTTTCTCATGAACATAGATGCAAAATCCTCAAAAAAAATCCTAGCAAATAGAATACAGCAAATCATTAAGAAGATTAGACATCATGACCAGTTAGGATTCATCCCAGGAATACAAGGATGATTCGACATATGCAAACCTATAAATGTAATACACTATATCAATAGAACCAAATCCAAAAACTATATAATCATCTCAATTGATGCAGAAAGGCTTTTGACAAAGTCAAACACTCATTCATGTTCAAAGTCCTACAGAAAATTGGATTACACAGCATCTACCTCAATCCAATGCCTAACATAATTCTAAATGGGGAAAAACTGAAACCTTTTTCTCTCAAACTAGTACAAGACAAGGATGTCCTCTATCACCACTCCTATTCAATATAGTTCTGAAATCATTAGCTATAGCCATTAGTCAAGAAAGAGACATAAAAGGAATCAGAATAGGTAAAGAAGTTAAACTATCATTATTTGCAGATGACATGATAGTCTAATAGAGGACACAGAAAACTCCACCCAGAAGATATTAGAATTATTATGCAAATTCAGTAGCACAGCAGGATACAAACTCAACAAGCAAAAGTCAGTAGCATTCCTCTACACAGATAACAACCACATTGAGAGAAAAATTAGAGAAACAATTACTTTTATTATAGTACCAAAGAAAATGAAATACTTAGAAATTAACCTAACTAAAGAAGTAAAAGATCTATTCAATGAAAATCCTAATACTCTAAAAAAGGAGATCATAGAGGATTTCAGAAAATGGAAAAATATCCCCAGCTCCTGGATAGAAGAACCAACATTTTAAAGATTACCATAGTCCCAAAACTGTTATACAGATTTAATGCAATTCCTATCAAAATACCATCATACCTCATAGACCTAGAAAAATTATCCCTAAAATATGTTTGGAATCAGAAAAGACCTAGAATGGCAAAGACAATCCTGAGCAACAAGTATAGCAGAGGGCATTACAATTCTTGACTTAAAAGTATACAACAAGACTGTTGTGAAAAAATCAGCATGGTGTTGGCCAAAAAATAAAAATTAGACCTGAGAATCCATGGAATGGAATAGAAGATGCAGAAGAAAATACAAACACAGTCAGCCACCTGATCTTCAAAAAGGGGCCAAACATGTTTCCTGGAAGAAAGATAGCCTTTCTAACAAATGGTGAAGAAAAACTGGATCTCTAAATGGGAACAACTAAAACTTGACCCAAGTCTATCACCTTGCACTAAACTAAAGTCAAAAATAGATTAAACATCTAAATATTAAAACAGAAACACTACAACTCCTGGGAGAGAAAATAGGAGGAAATCATGAAGATATCAGGCCAGGCAAGCAGTTCATGGACAAAAATCAAAATACACGTGTAACACTTGAAAGAATTAACAACTGGGACCACTTCTTACTTAGAAGATTTTTCATGTAAAAAGAAATTGCCAACAAAGTGAAAAGACACCCCACAAATTTAAAAAAACATAACTAATAAGTATTCAAAGATCTTCTATCTAGAATTTCTAAAGGACTAAAAGGCGTTAGGGCCTCAAAATTCAATGACCCAATCTAGAAATGGGCATCTGAGAGGAACACACATTTCTCAGAAGAAGAAATACTACAAGCTAATAAATACATGAAAAATGATATGATGTTTTCAGCAGAAAAGTTTAACCATGAGTCATAAAAAGTAAAGCCAGATAAGTACACTGAGTTATAAAAATCTCAAGTCAACAGTTTCTGACATTGGTAGTTCTGCTGGTAACCCATTACTATTATGGACTATTGGAGTATACAAACAACTACTTTCTCTTAGCTCAATTAGAAGAAATATTTGTACTAATTGTTTAGAAAAATTATCATGCCTACATCTTGTACTCTGAACAACTACTATGAAGACAACAATATACATTTTATTGTGGCTGTTCTACTAACATGTTCCGGAACTCTCTCATTGTTATTTCTCTGTTATTAAAATTAATAAAATTAAAAATAAGTAAAATAAAATGAATGATGTAATTTAAAAGAAAACAAGGAAACAAAAGAACAGCAGAAATCGGCAGTGCAGTTATCCAAACTACTCTGCATATATACCAAAAATATATATTTCCCTTCTTTCCTTTCTCCTTCTTTCACTTGTCCGTTTCCTCATCCCATTTCTTCCTCCTCATTGAAGAAATTCTTTTCCCTTTTACAGTATTATTTGCACCTTTCAGATTTTAACCACCCCTCAATGTTCTCACACTAGTGAGATAATATGATGTTTGCACATGTGAATCTGATTTATTTCACTTACCAATAGAGTCTCTAGTTATCTGCTATAGTCTCAAATTTATCTTTCTTTATAGCTCAACAATATTCCATTATGTTAAACACCTATCTTTCTTTATGCATCCCTCAGTTTATGGATACTTGGGTTGTTTCCAAGATGTAGCTGTAATAAATTGCACTATTATAAACATGGGTGCACATATATAGCTGTGGTATGATGATTTTAGTTCTTTTGGAAAATTGCCTAGGAGAAGTATAGCTGGCTTGAATGGGAACTGCAATCCTAGCCTTTTAAGGAATCACCATATTTATTTCCATAATAGTTGTACCAGCACGCACTTTTACCAACACCGGAGAAAGGTTCCTTTTCTCCACAGCTTCTGCAGCATTTTTTATTGGATGACCTCTCTTTTTTAAATGTATTTAGTACAGGGTCTACAGAGTCTCACTATACAGATCAGACTCATAGTGATTGTCCTGTTTTCATCCTTCCACACGCTGGGATTACAGTCATGTGCCACCACTCCCAGCCTCAATCTCTGTCTCAGCATGCCCTGGGGGCATGGCCAGCACCACATGCTGGGGATGGAAGCCTGGTCCCTGCACCTACATAAGCAGGTGCTTTAGTCTGCCCAGCTGTCTGGCCAGCGCATTTGTTGACTTCTTGACCATAGTAATTCTTTCTGGCATACCATGGTATCTCAGTATTGTTTTAATTTGCATTTTTCAAATAAACAATAATGTCAAAAGGTTTTATGTATTTTTTTCCAATTGTATCTCTTCATTTGTGAAGTATATATTCATCTCAGATGCCCATTTTTGGATTTGGTCTTTGAATTTTGGACACCTAATTTAAAAAAAATCCTTTTATGTCTTTGAAAAGTGTCCTTTGTCTGAAGGATAGTCCACTACAATTTTTCTCACTTCATGGGTTTTTGTTTTACTCTATTGGTGATTCCTTCATTGTGCAGAAACTTTTCAGAAAGGTGCAATTCCAACTGTTAACTCTTTGAAATATTTCCCATGTAGTTTAATTTTTATTTGTGAATTCTTTACCTACCCCTATGTCTTTAAGGTTTCTGTCTAATTTCTCTTCTAGAAAATTTAATGCTTCTGTTTCAACATTTAAATCTTTGATCCATTTTGACTCTAGTTTTGTGCATGGTGTTAGGCACTGGTCTAGTTTAAGCCTTTGATGTGGGAAGCTAGTCTTTCCTGAATTATCTATTAAAGAGTTTATCTGTCTTCCAACGAACATGTTTGGCACCGTTATCAAAGATAAGATAACTCAGTGAATTTGCAATTGTATCTGTGTTTTCTAAACTATTCCATTGTCTTTTTTTTTTTTTTTTTTCAGTTCTACAGATTGAACTAAGGGCCCCGCACTTGTCAGGCAAGCGCTTATTCTACTGAGCTATACCCCCAGCCCTACACTCATTCTTGGCTGTTTGTTTTGTTGTTGTTTTTGCCAGTATCATGTTGATTTTATTACAGCAGCTTTGTCTATAATTTCACGTTAGGGATTGTGATGTCTCCCGCCTTTTCTTTGTGATCCAGGATTTCTTTTGCTATTCTAGTTCTGGTTCCAGGTGAATTTTAGGAATATCTTTTCTAGCTCAGTTAGGTATTGTCATTGTATTTTAATTAGGATTTCATTGAATCAGTATAACAATTTTGGGACTATAGCTATTTTCACATGTTGGCTTCTCCTATCCAAGAGCAAGGAATATCTTTTCATTTTCTGAAATTATCTTTGATCTCTTTTTTAGAGCACCGTAATTTTCACTGTATAAATCTTTGACTTTCTGTGAGATTTATTCCTGTGTAATTCATTCTGGGAGTGTTGTCGTGAAAGGCATGTTTCCCATAACTTCTCCCACAATGTATTTATTGCTTGTATGTAGGAATGCTATTGATTTTTGACTGATGACTTTGTATTCTGCTATGTTATTGAATTTGATTATTATCAATATCTTAGAAGAGTATTTGGGGGCATTCTATGTACTGTATCATGTTACTTGCAAATAATGATAATTTCACTTCTTTCTTTCAAATCATTATTCTTTTTATTACTTTCCCTTGTCTAATTGCTCTGGCTGATGATTCCAGAACTTTATTGAACAGGAGTATTGACAGGGGACATCCTTGTCTTCTTCCTGATTTTAAAGCAATAGTTATCAAGTTTTGTCCATTTAGAATGATGTTGGCTATTCATTTGTTGTAGATGGCTTTTATCAGGTTGAGATAGAGACCATCTATTCCAATGTTTTGAAAGACTTAATTTTATCTTATTTTTATCACGAACAAGTGTTGGACTATGCCGAGGGTTTTTTTCTGCATCTGTTTAGAGGATCATATGATTTTTATCTTTGACTCTGTTTGGGTTGTTTTGCATTTATGGATTTGTGTATATTGAACTATTTCTACATTCCATAAATGAATCCCACTTGTTTGTGATGCATAATTTTCTTGATGATTTCCTACATTCTGTTTACCAGTACTTTATTGAATGTTATGCATATGTTCATTAGGGAGATTGGCCTGTAGTTCTCTTTTTTTTTGTTTGTGTACTTTTCTGGTTTGGTCATCAGAGTAATACTTGCCTCTTTTAATGGGTTTGGCAGAATTGCTTCCCTTTCAATTTTATTTCAGAGTTAGAGAAGAGTCAGCATTAACTATTCTCCAAAATTCTTTTAGAATTCATCTGTGAATTCATCAGGACCTGAGTCATTCTTTGTTATCAGTTTGTATTATATTTTCAATTTTAATGACCGACTTTGGGTTATTCAGAATTTTTGTGTCTTCTTGATTCACTTTTTGTAGTTCATGTATATCTAGGAATTGATATATATCTATTTCTGCTGTCTTCTCCACCTTGCGAGAGTAATGATTTTGAAATAAATATTGATGATCTTATGAACTTCTATGGGGTCTATTTTCATTCCTCACTGCATGAATTGGAGTATTTTCTTTCCTTTTTTTGATGAGGTTGACTAGGGGTTTACCAATTTTATTTATTCTTTCAAAGAACCAACTCTTCCAATCATCAATGCTTTGTATTGTTTTCTTAGTCTCCATTCATTACTTTCTGCTCAATCTTTATAATTTCCTGCCTTCCTCTCTCTTTGGGATTGACTTGCTCTGTTTTGCTTGGAATTTGAGGTACAGCCTAAGCTTGTTTATTTGAGTTTATTATGTTTTGTGATGTGAGTATTTATCACTGCACATTTTCCTCTTAATACAGCTTTCATTGCATCCTAACAGTTCGAGTAAGTTGTATATGCATTTTCATTGATTGTAAGTATTATTTAATTTCTTCTTTAGTTTCTTGTGTTATCCACTGATTATTCCGGAAGGCATTATTTAGTTTCCACGTGTTAATAGAATGAAGATCTCAGCTTCATTGTATTATGGTCAGATATATTCATGGAATAATTTCAGTTCCATTGCATTTACTTAAGCATGCTGTACATGGTAGCACATGAGCTGCTTTGGAAAGTATCCTGTGTACAGTGAGAAGAATATATATTTTGGTACTGTTGGGTGGAACACTCAGTAAAGCTCTACTAAGTTCATTTCCTCGCAAGGTTTGTTCTATTCTATCATTTCTTGGCTTATTTTTGCATAGTTGCTATATTGCTTTGTGTTAATAGGGTGTTAAGTCTCCTAGTAAAATTATGCTAGATTTTTCACATCTACTAAAATTTGTCTTATCTAGTTGGGTGCTGCTACATTGGGTGCATATATATTTATCATTGTTATCTCCTCCTCTTGAAGTTTTATCCTAATAAATATGTAGGGACCTTCTTTATCTCTTTTAATCATACTTGGTTTGAACTTGAAATTGTCAGTAACCAGAATAGCTACCCTTTCTTCTCTCTATATTCTTCTGACATGGAGTATTATTTTCCATCCTATGAAATTCAGTTTATTAATTTCTTTTAGAGTTAAATGAGTTTTATGTTCGCAGTATATTGTTTGATTTTGTTTCTTGACTATTCTGTAGGTCTGTTTCTTTTGATTGGTAAATAGAGGCCATTTGCATTGATGGTTATAACTGATATATATTGGATTATGTTTGCTATGCTGTTTTCTTACTGTAGGATCCCTAATTTTTCCCTTTGTTTAATTACTTGTTCTGCTTGGTGGTTTTCTTCTGTTGTGTTTGAAGTTGTGGTCATCTTTGTCTCTTTCTAAAATATCTGTCATTACTCTTTGTGGGACTGGTTTGGTTGTCATGAATTTCTTCAGTTGTTCTTGGACATGGAAGTATATTATCTCTCCAATTAAACTTGATAGATAATTTTGTAAGGTACATCAATCTTGGCTGAAAGTTGTTTCATTTTGGGATGTGAAATATCTCACTCCAAGATCTTCATCTGATGGTCAGTGTTGAGTAATCTGCTATTATTCTGACCAGCTTGCCATTACAGGTGATCTGTTTCCTCTTCTCTAACATCTTTTAATTTTCTGTCCTTTTGCTTAATTTCTGAGATCTTGATTATTACATGCCTGAGTAAAGATTTATTTTTATTATGGCTAGCTGGAGTTCTTTATACCTCATTAGTCTGTATGCCAGATTCTTTTCCCATGCTTGGGAAACTTTTGGCTACTACTTCTGCAAATAATCTTTTTATGTCATTTGTGTTAATTCCAGCTGCTTCACTGATGCCTATTAATCTTATATTATTTTTCTTTACATCACCATGCAGCTATTATATTGTTATTTATTGGTTCCTTATTGTTTTTCAGAGATATATCTTTTCTTATTCACTAGCTGGAATGCTATCTTAAGGTCTAAGATTTTATCTTCTGTTCCACTGAAGTGGCTTTGTCAATTTTCAATGAAATTTGCAATGTCCTGGATCTGCCTGAATTTGTTTTATGCACTATAGTTCTTTCTTGTATTATTCATTCCATCATTTTCCTGTTCCTTTCTATTTTTTCTTTGCCTTCCTTAGATGTATTGAACAATTCTTTCATGATTATTGTTATTTCCTTTTTTATCTGAAAGATTATTTCTCTTCTGATTTTCTCCATAGATAGCCTGATGGAATTTTTTTTCTTTACTTAAGTTGTTGTCATCTCAAAAATTTCACGTGTGTCACTTTTAAGTTCTTCTGTGACTTTGTCTCCTGGACTTGTTTTGAGTAAGCTAGAGGTCTAAGATTGCCTTTTGTTTCTTGTTTTTGTCATTTTTTGAAACCCCCAAACGTCTTCATAACTCTGCAGCAATGATGGGGTATGGGGCTAAGTAAACAAAGCTCTTAGGAGAATGAGAGGAAAGAACAGGCTCATGAAAGTTCCCACTTTGTAGGGTTCAATTTGGATTCCACCTTGTTAAAGTGAGTGTTTAAAGAAGGATTCAGGAATAATGAGTGCAGGCCAAAGTTCTGCAAGGTTTTCTCAACGGTGGGCCTGTGCAGGGTAGGGCTCCCCAAACCTCCCACAAGTCCCTGTGGCAGTCCTCTGGACACCTGGTTTCAGGTCCCTGCAGCAGTCTCCCAGTCTCCCCAACAGTCTCCCCAGTGTGAGGAAGGGAAGCTGCAGCTCAGAACTCGGGCAGGACATTGGGGGATGCAGGGCTGATGTAGATATTCTTCTGTCAAGGAAGTACAGACAACTTCCCACTTTATGAAGGATAGAGTACAGTTTGCAGAAAATAGAGGGTGCGGAAAGACATACGCCTTTGTGCTGGACAAGGAAAACCTGAAGCACAACCTCAGCCATGTAATCAAGGTGAGCATCAATAGGAAGACATCACAAGAACAGGGTGTGCCTTTAATATAGTGTAATAAAACAACAGTGTGTCTCCTGTCTTCTCAAATCATGAAAAATTCATCACAAAGAACCTAGCTGAGGAGCATTCTGCAAAAAACCTGAAAAGTTTTCTCAAAATTTCTAAGATTTCAGAAACAAATCAAAACAAACAATAAACTCTGAGAAGCTGACACAATCAAGAGAAGCCTAAGGAAAAGTGAGAATAAAATGTATTGTGTTATCTTGCACACTATCCTGGAACAGGAAAAAGAGGACTTTATACCAAAAGGATAAGGAAATATGAATAAATTATGAACTTTAATTATACTGCATCAAGGGCTGGGGAGATAGCTCAGGGGCACAAGTGCCTGCCTGGCAAGCGCAAATGCCCAAGTTTAATCCCCAGTTCCACAAAATAATAATAATAATAATAATAATAATAATAATAATAATAATAATTCAATATAAGTTCATAAATTATAAAAATTCATCACGCTTATATAAGATGTCAATTCTAGGAAATATTGGCTATGGAAAATGCTATATCCCATCTTTAAAGTTTTTCTTTTAAAGGTATTCTAAAATTTAGAGTCTATTTTAAAAACCTTGAATGTATAACCTCCAAGAAACACATACCTTTCAAGCACTAACAAAAGTAAAAAGGTTTTGTGACCATATTTACACTGTCCTATGACGTGAAATAATGTTTCTCTTCATAAACCACAGTCCTACGACGTGCGATGTTTCTCTTCATAAAGAATCACATTTACAACCATATCCTCCACAGGATGTTTCTGCTTCTTGACAGTGTAGCTGCCTTAAAATGTGTAAGTGTATGCTAATGTGTTTGCTACCTAAGAACATGTTCTCAGAAATATCCTTGTCTTTCAATGACCCATGTCTGTGTAAACAAAACAGAGTAAGAAGAGGCATTGCTAGTGATCAAGATGAATGTTTATTATGATTCAGCTCACCAGAAAGATGTAATTATTCTGTTTGCGTTATACCATATATCAACATAAAAAAGAAAAATTACCATGCCGGGCGTGGTGGCGCATGCCTGTAATCCCAGCACTCGGGAGGCTGAGGCAGGAGGATCGCTGTGAGTTCGAGACCAGCCTGGGCTACAAAAGTGAGCTCAAGGCCAGCCTAAACTGCATAACAAGACCCTGTCTCAAGCCGGGCGTGGTGGCTCACGCCTGTAATCCCAGCACTTGGGAGGCTGAGGC
>PVJA010024021.1:0-32244 GCA_004027025.1 Myocastor coypus | reverse complement strand
TGGTGCCAGGGTTCAAACAGTGGACTCTGTGCCTGCTTAAGCTTGACTTAGTAGGCACATTAGCCCACTGAGCTAGGTCATTGGCCCCTAAAACTAATTTTAAAAAGCAATAGAAATTAGCTTCATGAATGCAAATGTACTGTTTAGAAAATATTGTCCTTATGTAATCCTTATAAGAAAAAAAATTTAGTTAGGCTATTTATAAACTTTGACATGCTGTAATTACTCCTTAGAAGTGGAGACAGAAAACTGTCATTGTGTCTTTTAAGTAGCCACTTCTACTGCTCTACTTACTATATATCCTCCACTATGATATCTGGGGAAATTTGAAAATAAGTACTGTAAACATTGCAGGATATACTTTTTATAAAGTCTATGCTTAGCATTTTATCAGTACTAATATTTTTGCTAAATTTTCTTCTGAAACTATCAATTTTATAGGAAAGAGCTGTGAAATTTACAGTTAATATTCTCATATTTTCAATGTAACTTGACTTAAAAAGGTCTACTGAACTTTTTACCTCATAAACAGAGTATACTCAGTGTATTTGTGTGTGTGTGTGTGTGTGTGTGTGTGTGTGTGTGTGTGTGTGCCAGGTCTCACTATGCATCCTAGCCTCTTAGTGATCCTCCTGATTTCTGCCTCTCTAATTCTGGGATTACAGGCATGAATCACAATTTCCAGACTCCATCATCTGCTCAGACTGCCTGAGGGTGTAGCTAGCATGGCATGTGGTGCCAAGGATCAAACCCTTGCCTGTGCACTTACCTAACCAAGCTCTTAGTCTGTTGAGCTATACCACTGGCCCTCAGCTGAGAAGGATTTTTCTTTTATTTGATTGTAAATATTTAAAAAGCAAATTATGCATTAGTCATAAAATAAAAACAGATGCTGTTTTATTATACAGCTGAAAAATACTGATCATTTAAATCAAAAAGTATTTTCATTTTTTTATGAGTAGAATATATGCATTGTAGGAAAGAAAGCTGCTGTCTGAGAGAAAGACAGGAGGTGGGCGATGAGCACATGCGCAGGAAGCTGTCTCTTCCAAAGACTTCTATAGTGTAAAACCATGCAGGCTTAAGGTGGAGAACATAGGAATTCACTCAGGTGGGCCTGAGGTGAGACAAGATTATGGCCAACCAATGAGGTTACACACTCTATTGCTCAGATAAAATTAACTCCGGGACAGAATGAGGAAGCAAGTCTCATATCAAATAGGCACAAATATAGAACAGGACTTTGTCCGGTAGATAGCCCGCAGCAGTTCAATTAGCGACTCTTTCTAGCTTCCTCAAGGTGATGATCAGTCCTGGATGCTGATATTTAGGGAGGTGACCATTTGTCCCATCCTTGGTCTCTAGGTCTGGCTAATAGCAGGAGTATCCTGTGAGACATAAAAGGCAAGTTTATTTGAGACAATAGCCCAAATAACTACTTTTAAATTTAATTTTTATCCTTGCAGTTCAGACAAACGTTCTTCTTACTTAACAAAAATAATTTTGTATATATTTAAAGTCTACAATTTTATGGTCTGTAAACTTATATTCTTAACCTTCCAGAAGAAAAGCTTAGAAATACTATTATTATATAACATAGGGACTTGAGCTTAACATCACTGTCCTCCTGAGTATCAAACATCTTAAACTTAACTTGGTATTTTCCACCAATCATTGATATTATAATAAATTACTATGGAGGGTGATAAATGCAGTTATACATTTTTACACAGAAATTTAGCAATCTAAACATACACAAAAATCGTAGCATATCAATTCTACAGTATTTTCCTAGTCTCTTATCCTCTTTTAATACCGTTTTTTGTTTTCTTGCAAATCAATCATTTACTTGAGAGACAGTATAACAGTAACAGAAATTACATTAGAAGCAGCACATATCTGAAAGACCAGAAGGGCTACAAGGAAAACTAATATTTTGGCCTTAGCCCTTCAAAGTCAGTGAGAACTCAGGACATAAGAGAACTTGTGGTATTTCTTCACAATATTACTGAATAGCATGACTTATAAAATGATAATTATTTTTCCTTGAACTTCAGTGAATCTTCTATGGTTTCAAATTTCATTTCCTGGAATGATTTTATTGTTTTACTTGCAAAATATTCTTGACTTAAGAAGATCCACTGAACCGTTTACCTCATAAACAGTATATTTTACTGTAATTTGTGTGTGTGCGCGCGTGCATGTGCTAGTGTGTTTGTGTGTGTGTGTGTGTGTGTGTGTGTGAGTGTGTGTGTGTGCCGGGTCTCACTATGCAGCCTAGCCTCCTAGTGATCCTCCTGATTTCTCCTATAACATCCTATAACTCAGTGGTTTTCCAAATTTTCTGTTCAAGGAGATTATGGGGCTACAGAGGAAAGGGATTGATGATATATAATGTGCCAAAGCCAAGTCACTTAGAGAGAAAACATTCTCTCAGGCTTTCACAGAGAGCAAAGGGGTCAAGCAATGGCCGTGACTCATCCAGATGGCTGACACTGACACCAGTTCTGCAAAGCACTCTACATAGTTTCAAAGTAAATCCAGAGGGGATGTGACTACCTTGCGAGATACAAAAGTTACATGTTTTGTTATATGGGTCTTGCTTTAACTGGCTCTTAACCAGCCAGCAGAATGTTTAACCATGAGTCATAAAGCTAGAATAGTATGCTGAGCTATAAAAGGCTTAAGTCAACAGCTTCCAACATTGCAAATTTTGCCAAAAACCCACTGTGATTATCAAAATTGGATTATGTATACAACTACTTTCTGTTAGTTCAATGAGAAGAAAATTTTTGTACCAATAATTATTAGAAAAATTATGACATCTACACCCTGTGTTCTGTATAACGACTAGGAGGACAACAATATGCTTTGTATCAAATATTGGAAATGTACTACTAACGTGGTTTGAAACTTTCTCATTGTTATTTCTTATGAAAAGTAATAAAAAATAAAGTCTACAACATCCAAACAAGTATTCCTTATTTTGATTCTGCAGCTACTGAACTGTGAGGTACAAATAACATATTTATCAGACTTCGTTTGTTTTGACAACCATTAAAACCTAGTGGAGTGAAGAGCATCAGTGGGCAGCTACATGTAATTACCAAATGTAGCACACAATATCGAGGTTGTAAATAGAAGAGCATAAATCATGAGTTATCCATGTTCTATTCAATTTACTCTTATCTTCAAAAAATACTGAAGTATAATTTTAAATTTTAAGTATTTACATAATGTATTACTAAACCATTCACCAAAGTAAACACAGTATATCCTGTTAAATCAGTATGATTCCATTTGAAGAAATGTTAATTTACAACGCTGACTGGTTTTCATTTTGTTTTGTTTTGAATTTTTACAGTTAGATTGTACTAAAGATTTCTTGGTAGGTTTATTTTGCCTGAGGATAAAAACTGGGACTAGTGAAACAATCTTTTGCTCAGTGTAAAACTATTTCACTGTGATTATAATTGTTTTTGTATTTTGCTGTACTTGCATAAGATTTTAAAATGAATATTAATTAAGCATCAACTCTTCTCCAGATCATCTTCTAAACATTTTTTTCTTAATTTATTTAAAACAAGATGCATAAATTATTGCTAAGAGCTGTTTGTTTACTAGTTTTTCAACATAAAACAGCTAATGGCAAGTTTTTAACTTACTATTTACCTTATGAAATTTTGTCCAAAGCAGGCTTTTAGAGAATACCAATACAAACTTTAAAAAATCTAGTCATGCAGAAAAATGAATGATTGCCACTATAAATGAATAAAAATTTTACTATGTAAACACGTTTATTTACTTGTTTATTTATTTATTTGGCAGTACTAGGGATCAAACTGAGGGACATTGTGCTTGCCAGGAAGGCACTTATGCCACGGAGTTATCTCCCCAGTCCACATTTTAATGAATTTGAATTACACTTTTTGAAATGTAATAGGAAAAATACTCTCCTCCAAATCATGGAGCATCATTAATGTAAGTTTTTTAGTATACTACACAGTTTAGTTTACACAAGAAAGCAATTTAACACTTGGCTTTGTGCTTGTGTGCATTTTTAATAATACATTCTAAACTTGAGTGTCTTCTACCTTTAATTTAAGAAGAAATACAAAATTACAGACTTTTATTTTGTTGAAAAATCTTTATTGATTTACCTAATTATATATTATTATCTTAGGGATGGCTATAACTGGCTTTCCAGACTCTTAATTGTAAGGGATGTCACTCCCAGGTGCATACTTCCTACCAGACAACAAAATCTTACATAAAATTTGAAGATATGAACAACAGTTTGTTTTACTCAAAAAGTAGTTTTAATTAAGATGAACTTAGACAAGTACAAGGACCATTGTTTGATTCCCAGTGTGCTGTTCTATCCCCACTCCTTGGATGAGCTAAGAGGATGACTGAGACCAGGCATGTTGGCTAACACCTTGTAGTGGTTGATACAATGTGTCAACTTGGCTGAATGACTCAGCAGCCTGGTTCCCTGTTGGAGGGACGCCCCACTCTGGGGTAAAATTGGTTCTTCCCTGGAGTGTGACCAGGGCCCACCTAGAATATGATTGGATTTCTCCCTAGAGCAGGATCAAGGGCCCATCCTGGGGTATGATTGGTTCCACCATAGGGCTCAATGAGCCCACGACAGAATGACTGAGTACAACAACACTTTTTAAAGGGCTGAAGGAAGAGTCAACACTTCACTTCATCGGAGAAGCTTCAGTCTTTGCATTCAGACTGTACTTCATTGTCTGGCTTTCAGCTCAGACTCTTCGGCCTCCAGGTTGGATCTTTCACCATCCGTCATAGACTCTTCAGTCCCATTACAGACACTTCAGTCTTCCATTGCAGACCCATCAGCCGACAGAGACTTACACGGAGTGCTGCAGTGAAGTACGGACCTCAGGATTGAATTCTTCAGTCTGGAGCATACAGACACCCTGTGCGTGCTTCCTCATCTGACACTGTGGCTGACTATTGTAAGCCAATCTTATAATTCCTTATAGATTGTATATTTTATGTTAATATCCATTCCTTATATTATATCTATTCTGTTCCTCTAAGTAAAACCCTGACCAATACACACCTCTAATCCCAGTGTTTAGGAGACTGAAAAACAAGAAGGATCACTAACAAATGCGATCTTTGTAGTGAGACCCTGTCATTCCTGTACTAAAATACATTTTAAAATTAACATGGAAAAAATAAAACATATCACAATGGTGCTCCATGCATGCAGTTCCACAAGTAAGGTTAGAAGCAAATGGATTGCAATCAATGTTGAGCAACTTGTGATTTACAAAGAATGTGAGAAAGTAAAAAAAAAAAAGAAGAATTGAAGGCTATGGACATAGCTCAATGCAAAGACTTGAGTTCAGCTTTTAGCATCACAACAAACAAACAAACAAACAAATAAATAAATAAATAAATAAATAAATAAATAAATATTTGGATGGCCAGTCTACTCAGTTTGCCTTAATATTCAGTAACAATTTTCCTATGAGAGCTGAGAAAATCTTAGTCTCAAAAAAGTATATCTAATTATTAGAGTAACACTATACTATTGCCAGAATCTGAGTTTTCTGAACTATAATTCCAAGTGACAACAAGTTTTCTTAAAGTTACAAATATCAACTCATCAATTTTTGTCTCTTGAAACATTCCTAGTTTACTATCCAAACCAGCAACTTCAAAGAAGACTGAAAAAGAGCTTAGCTTTATAAGAATGAAATGAGCAATTGTCTCCTGAATGTATATTCTCTGTTCAACTTTTCTTATGCACTCCTCCACTCTTAGCTTTCCTGAGATAATTGTTTTTGTCTTATTTTTTGCTGTTGTTAATGTTGCTTGTTTGGTTCTATGAGACTATGTAGTTCAGCCTGGCTTTGACCTGGCCTACCCAGCCTTGGCTGGTTTCAAGATCACTGTGATCAATCCTCTTGCCTCAGAATTCTGAGTCAGGATTCCAGATATGTCCCACTACAACTAGTGTCTTAGTTTACTCAGATGAAATACTTCCTTTATTATGAAGTTAAAGGAGGAAAAGTTTACTTAGCTCATAATTCATGGAGTGTTCAGCCCATAAACAACTGGCCAGAAGCAGGTTACTGTGGCGGAGAAGTGGTTTATGGCAGCAGAAGACAGCAAAATGTTTAAAAACAAAAGGGAAAAACAAGCTGCTTCTTGCCCTCATGTTGTATCCAGCCTACTGGGACTAGCATGGTGCCAGTGCAGTCAGGGGACTGGTGTAACAATCATGAATACCTCTTTCCAATACCCTTCAGCCTTGCACTGTGAATCAATCACAAACTCCACATTCAATGGCCCCCCAAATCCTGTTTTTCCACAAACACATGGAGCTCTCGGGGGACATGCAGACATCAACCATACCACTCTACACTGACCTACCAAAGACTCATGTGTATTCCCTTACACAAAAGACATTTAGTCCACCTCTAAGCAATGCTGAAATCCTCATAGCTTCAGCATTGTGGAAATGTCCAAGTCCCTAGTTTCTACCCAGATTTAAGGTAAACTTTTATTTGCAAGAACCCACATTAGTGAAAAGGCAAACACAACGTTCAATGGCAAAAGAGGTACATTTCCATTCCAAAAGTTACAAACAGTGGATATGAAGGATTGGGACCAAGGCAAGACCAAATTCAATCAGGGTGAACATTACGTCTATCAAACAGATTCATGTGCTGGATCTGAGGCAATGGGGCCACTTGTGAGCTCCAATGCCTTGATTGGCCCCCCTCCTGTGACACATCTGGTGGCAGTAGCTTCCACAGCTGCTCTTATGGATCCCCTTTGAAACTTTCCTCAGATAGTCAATATTCCAGGCACGGAATGTGTGGAACTTCTGGCTTCTGGGGTCTCCATCGCACCTTAGGCTTCCTTCTCACATTCACACATGGATCTGTGAAACAAAAGCACATTCTCTGGTCTCCCAGGGTTTTTGAAATCTGGGTGGCAGGCTCCCTGAGCACACAAAAATTCCAGTCTGCAGGCACCTGACTATCTCTACATGGGTAATGCTGAACTCTGCTGGCAACAGGAGGAATAGCTTGGCTTCCCTTTCTCTTGGTTGTAGGATTTAATGCCTGGCTCAATGAATACTTTGCATCCAATTTGGAAGAACAAATTTTTTATGCTGCAGCCATTGGGGAACATGGTGCTCTGTGGCAATATGTCAGCCAGGTTTTATTTACATTTCCATGATGTTTAGTAGTAATATTGAATCTTTGCTTACATGATTGTTAGCCATTACATGTCTCCTTTAAGCAATTCCTATATAGGTCTACTGTCCATTTTAACATTATTATTATTATTATTATTATTATTATTATTAGTGATAATAATCTGAAGTTTCATGTAATCTAAATCTCAGGTATCTCAGATTTATAGTTTGGATTTTTCAACTTCGGTTCCATTTTCAGTTTATCCTAGCCTGGCAAGCACTTATTCCACTGAGCTATCTCCTCCGTTTATCCTAGCCTGATTATTCATACTGCTGAGATAGCTCAGCAGATTAAGCTCCTGCTTTGGCAAGTGCAGAGACCAGGATTCAAGCCCAGCCACACATGCCATGCTGGCCCCACCTTATGGACTGTGTTAAGCAGGTGACTGAATCCGAACGTGATGGCACACTCCTGTAATCTCAGCTCTGGGCAGCTGAAAACAGGAGGATCACTGCAAGTCACAGGTGTGTAATGAGACCCTGTACCAAATACATAAAAATGAAGGAAAAAGGCTTCTTATTCCAATGTGATTTTTACAAATTTTATCAAAACTCAGTTGGTTCTAGATGTGTTGGTTTACCTTCAAACTCCCTAGTGTGTTTCATTTGTATCTGTAACTGTTTCTATGCCAGTATTATGCTGTTTCGATCACTATATGTTGCAATACATTTTGAAATTACTTATATTTTTCAAGTTCAGTTAAGTGCAGTATTATAATCTTTATGATAATGACATGAAAACTGTAGGTTGTTTTGCATTATGTATTAGCTTTCTGTCACCAGTGTAAAATTCCTGAGGCCATCAGGGCATAAGGAGGGCAGACTTTTGGTGTGTGATTCCAGAGTCTGTGGTCTTGGTCATTTGATCCCTTTGCCATTGTCATGTGGCAGTATAGCACACTATGGTGGGAACACATGGCGGACAATGCTGCTCCTCCCATGGGACCAAGAAATAAGAGAGAGAAAGGGCACTGCAGCCCAAAATCATCTTCAAGGAAACAACCTCAGTGACCCATTTCCTTCCTTCAGGTTCCCCATGCTCAAGTTCCAATCATTTCCCAATAGTGCCACAGATTGGTGGTCAAGCCTTGTGACTTCAGTAGCTACGCTGATATAAACTTTGGCCAATGTAAAGAACACATTGTAACAATATTAATTCTTATAATCCATTAATGTAGATATCTTTCCATTTTTAGATCCTCCTGAATTTCTTTCAGGTTTAATAAATTTAACCCTAGGGAAATTCTCTCCCTGTTAAATTTTTTCCTAAGCACATTTTTAGATATTGTAAATGGAGTCTATTTCTTAATTTCTCTTGCATATAACTTGCTATTAGTGTTTAAAATCTATTGAACCTTAACCGTTATTTTATTTCCTACATCATTTCTGAATTTGTCTATAGTTCTACAAGTTGCTTGATGGGGTCTTTTGGGTTTTCTTTATAGAAGATCTTGTTGTTCCAAAGTAGTGCAGAACAAGAGCTGTAAAAAGCAAAGCCCAAAATAAAAAAAAAGGCTACCCAAAACTTAAGGGAATGAGAAATTGCAAATGTATGTAAGACATCTAGCTGATCTCTTTCAGTAAAAATAAAAAAAGGAAGAGTTGCTGTTGTTAAATAGAAAGCACTGTATAACAGTATCACAATTGCATGGGGCAAAAACATAGATTCATTAAAAAAGCTCAGATGGAAAAATAAATTGATTTCACTTGAATTTATACATTCCTTCCCTTAAGCAGTAAATATAGTTAGTACAGAATTAATACCAGTTTTGGAAAAATTAATAATATTTATCTCACATGGTTTATTCTTCTAATCATTAAAAGCTACAATGTGGTTATATGTGAAGACATATGCTTCCCTGGGAATATACTTTTTAAACTGAATCATAATCAACAACAAAGCATAAACATGCAGAATGCACATTTGAACAACATCTAGAAAGCTAACATAACAGGAGTACTTGGCTATGCAATGAAATGATTAGACTACCAATGAGTGTTTTCTGTACATGGGAATTATTTTCTTAGTATACCTCAGCCTGGATGTTGTTCTCCTTCATGCAAAAGTAGGTCAGTCTTTCTAACTCTACATCTGGCATTGCAGCACAAAGATGGAATTGTTCTTTTGTGGTCAAAGGCAGTTGTGACAGGTACAGTTTTATCAAAATTGCAAAAGAGTGATATTCACCTTTATGTTTCAAGATGGAATGGATTTGTGGAACAGATAAAAGAAAAAAATCTTAAAAGAGCCTTGGAAATTCAGGTAAGGCATAATCCATTCTTGCACCTGTCTTTCTTAAAATTACAGCAAATAAAGTGAAAAATTGGATACAAATTAGCATCAGAAGGAAATTAGTTTTGATAGAAACTTTGAGACAAATACTTTAAAAATTTGAATAAAAAATATGAAAGATGAAGGTAATGTTAGATACAAAGAGAATGGTGAGGTTCTTTATCCTGTCTTCATAAACATCATTTATTCACAAATGAATTTTGAAAAATTAAATACGTATAAAACTGCATTTAAACCTGTGAAAATTTCAGTATAGAAGGATGGATGTGGAAGTGTGTATATGATTTTATACTTGTGGGCATCAATTGCCATATATTACTTGGTGTTCAGCAGTCCATGCAGAGTGATGCTTCTATGTGTTTGATTCTATACAAGTGAGTTGAAAGTCAGTGAAATATATATAAAAATATAAAAAATGAAAAATTACTTTATTTGGCATTTTAAGTCAGATTCCATAGACAAATGTATATAAGAACTCTTTCTGAGTAATGTCTAAGACACCAAAATAGTTCCTAAAGATAACTAAAATGCAGTTCGAACAACCTGCAAAGATGTAACCTGAGCTGACAGAAGGAACAGCACACATAAAGTTCACATAACAGACTCTAACACAGCAGTGTGTTTCCCATAATCCTGCAGGGCCCAATGTAATTGTTTTATCCTTTACAAGGGGATGTTTATGGCAGGAAAATATGTGGAGGTCTGGCAGAAGACACAAGAGGGAGTCAAAATGTGACAGACACCTCAGCTGCTGCATCTAGCATTGAAGATGAAGATAAAGGCCTTAGGCCAAGGAAGATTGTACCCCCTGAGCTGCCAGCAACCTTTGGTGGGTGCCAACAAGGATATGGGCACTTCAGTTCCACAGATATTGGCACACTGCCAACAACTTAGATGAGTGCAAAAATTTATTTTAATCTTGAGAATCTAAGAGGTAACTCTATGTGTTAGCTCCTGTATCTTAGTCCAGTAAAACCTAAATTGCACTTCTAAAATACAGAACTACAAAAAAAATGAGTTATTGCAAAATGGTAATCTTACAATGCTGTCAGTATGATTCTATAGTTTTCACATCATGAATCTGTAATAATTATATAGCTTATTAAATGATTCCTATGAGCCTATTGTGGGAGTGGCATTAGTAAGGGACCTCTAGATAAGTTTAAGGTTAATGCTCACAAAAATCTACATTTAAAATGTTATTATTCCTATTTTGCAGATGAAAAAGCTGAAATACAGAAAAAAAAAAAAAAAAAGAAATGCAACACTTTTGGTAAACTTTTACAGTAAAAAATAAGTATTAAAATCAGATATTTTAGGGGCTGGCCAGATAGCTTAGCAGACTAAAACACCTGCTTAGGCACAGTGCAGCTTAGCAGACTAAAGCTCCTGCTTAGGCAGAGTGCAGCTGCTGGGGTTTGATTCCCCAGCCTGTCATGTGGGCCCTGCCCAGAGGGCCTACTGACACCACAGTTGAGATTAGGGTGGTGGCCCATGCCTAATGTCCAAGCTCTTGGAAGGCTGAATGCAGGCAGATCACCATGAGTCCAATCTGTGTAGTGAGTCCTTGTACTAAATACAGAAAAAAAAACATCAGACATTTTACACCTCAATGACCTAATTTACATATTTATATGTAAAATCCTTGTCACACATGTCATCCAGACATATATTTTATAAAGCTTCTAACAAGATAGCCTAATACATTATGGTACATGGATCAACTATTTAATTGTTCCATTTCAATAAAATGCACCTAGCAGTATTTAAATAGATATAAATTACTTTGCTTCACTCCTTCAAATATATTTATTTTAGACAGTTAGTAAAAAAAAATATTTATAAGGCTGCTGGTTAAATAATTTCCAGATAAATGTTAAAAGTTATTCACATAATTTTCATGTCAATATATTATACATACTTAATTAAATATGAAAAAAACTAAGACTCAGAAAACCTGAAGTTTGAAGAGTAATAAGGTAAAACTAATTCTCAGTCAAAATATTATAAGAAAACAGAAAAATCAAACAATCTTCACATCTGTGTGTGTGAGGCTTAGGTAGTTGTATTCATATTTGTGACCTAATTTTCCTGAATTTCATGTGACCTAATTTTCAATTAGCAAACTATAACTTAAAGCATGGGCTTAAACCCTGTGGATAATCTCAGTGAAATTATGTGAATGCATCAAACACCAGAAGAAAATAGAGGTGGCATTTTATTAATGCTTTTATGAGGGCCCAAAATGAAGCAACCCAATTATGACATCCGTCTAATTTCTGATCTACAGAAACTGATATAATTTGTCATTCTTAACTGCTAAATTTGGCAATGCTTGGGTGATGTGATATCAGTGGGCCCAGCTAATACATGTTTAGATCTTTCCTGGAGACTGGTTCAACTATTTAAGAACTTTGGAGACTATAGGTAGCCTGTAGGACTTTGGTAAGTTCTGACCCTTGGCCTCCAATGCACAGGTTTGGAGTTTGTGCTGGCACTGGCCCAACCTTTTAATAACTTGGAAGGGTTCTACACAGTCCATGATATCCTTGCAAATCCACTCCACAGTGCCACTTACATGGAGGTCATGCTGAATGTTGGTGAGGTGCCCCTGGGCAATTTTCTAGTAGTAAGAGACTTGATGAGTGCTACTTTTCTCTCACTATATCAGAAACCATACTGACTTTCTCCCCACTGCTCTGCCACTACTGCTAAGTTTTGCTGATTATTGAGAGCTTTTAAAAAAAGCCGAAAGAGTGAGTGGAACAAAAGCCAATCTCAACTCTCAACCTACCTAGATTAAATCCAGAGAAAACAGCATACAAGTACTTGAAAATCACACAGCTGACATTTCTAAGATGATAGCAGCTAAAGTAAACAAGCAAGGCTATAGAAGAAACACGATCAGAAATAATCTCTGTCAAAAGTGAACTGATAGCAACAAGAATTCCTCAGTATAGCTAAAGAAGACACACATTAAAAAAACAGAGAATATGAAAATGACACAAACACTGAGTGAACAATAGAGGAAAGAATTAGAATGAATCAGATATCCAGGAAATTAAGAATCCCACTGAAAGCTGGAAATGCTGCTTGAACAAACCTGAAGGTTGATTTTCAGACCTCAAAGACAGTGATGGTGGAGCTAACGAACATGAATGAAAGCATCCCTTAACACTAATAAGGAACCAGGAGATAAGAATTCATCAGGTACAAGATAACACAAAGAAAAATGATAAAAGAATGGTATGTGTCAATGAAACATCAGGAAACAGCACAAATGATATCAGAAACCTATTGGCAGAAAAATTAGCAGAAAATTTCCAAACATGAGAAAAGAATCTGACACAAATGTGAGATATGTTATGATCTATGTCTAGTTGTCCCCAAAAGCCTCATGAAGTCATGCAACAGATTCGTAGAGTTTGTGTTTAACTCATAATCCACTGGGATTATGTATACGAGTGCTGCTGAGATCATAGATATGCATACTATACCCTGCCTGGGGCCTATAGCCTGGATGCAATTTAAGGGATACTTGCTCTCTGTAGCCACTGTTACTGCTACTTCTCCCTTGCTCTTTTGCTCTTTTCCACTGCCATGAAAGGTTGATCTCTGCCATGTGGCACCCTGCCCTGGAGCCATAGATTGAAATCTCCAGTAACTCTGAGCTAAATAAACCTTTCACATCTTCATTTTGAGTGTCAGGTGTTTTACCCAGCAATGAGAGAAGAGTGAGACAGAATTTGATACCAGAGAAGTGAGGTCATTGCTGTAGATATACACCTGACCATGAAGATTGCAAGCTTTTGGAAATGGTTTATGGGAAGAGATAGGAAAGGCTCAGAGATTTCACCTACAAGAGAAGTGCTTAAATAGCTTTTGCTACTCTGTACAGCAGAATCTGGTGAAATCTCAGATTGGAAGGCTAACAGTAATCCTGCCTGTTAAAACCAGGCTTTGGAGGATTCATTGATCATTGAACTCCTGGTGATTTGTGTTTTGGCTTGTGGAAATTTTGTCTGAATTTTGCTCCTGCCCAAAGACTTTGCTGAGACTGAGCTTAAGCATGGCACACTGATCAATCTTTCAAAAGTAATGTCAAAATAGTCACATGTTTAAGCAGTAGCACGACTTTTGGTGGGGGTTTTAGCCAGATTTATGTTGAGAATCAAGCCCAGCAAGATAACTTAAAATGTTGTGAGTGTGGCTAGAAATGAAGCTCTAATAAAGCTGTGGAATACAAAGATGGAGGATCTCCATTGCCAAGAAGGAACAAAAGAACTGACAAGATGGCCTGAGGGCATCACTGAAGGCAACAAGTCTCCTCCCTTTGCAGCCTCCTAATTACAAGGCTGAGAGACTGCTTTTGAGAAAAAGCCACGGAGCCTCATGTTCCAGAATGGTGTCAGCAGCTATACTACGTTCCAGAATGGCACCTTCATAGAAAATTTATTCCTCAGAATCAGTGTCAGAGCACTCAGTGATCCAGGTACTTGACTCCTACAGCCAAGAGAGAGGGAAACCTAGCTACTGCTCCAGCTGGCAGCAGACCTTGGCATTATCCATTTGGCATTGGTTTTAGGCACTTTCAGAATGCAGGAGTTCTGAGGTTAAGAAGCATTCCATCTAGATTTCAGAAGCTTTGGAGTCCAGGAGTGTTTTCCTGGGAGGGCAATGTGCAAAGCTGTGAGTGAGAAGCCTACTCAGTAAAAAGCCAAGAACAAAGATCATCTAAGGGAAATTGCAAAGAGCAAGTAAAGCTGGGCTAAGAGAGAAGTCATGGAAGCTATAAGAAGTACAAATGTGGCAGAGCCACATGGAGCTCACAGTTTGCCACACATTAATTTGGATGATCCACATTGAACTACAGGACTTAATGTCAGGAGGCGTAACAATTTCTGACCTGAAATTATACTATAAAGCTACTGTGATAAAATCAGTATGCTACACGCACTAGAAACACACTTGGACACACTATTTTTAATAAAGGGGCCAAACACACTCATTGCAAAAAAGATAGGCTCTGTAATAAATGATACTAGAAAATCTGGCTTTCTGCAAATCAAAATCTAAAATTAGACCTATATCTACCTATCATCATGCACTAAACTACAGTCACAATTGCTCGAGGATTTAAACATTAAAAGAGCAATACTATATTTTCTGGAGGAAAATTTAGGTAGGAATCTTAAAGACAAAGGATAGCTAGAGTGTTCATGAACAAAATCAAACTGCATGAGAAATACTTCAAAGAATCAACAGCTTGTATCTCATCTTTTGACAATTTTCTGCACTTCAAAGGAAATATCCAACAGAGTAAAAAGAAATCCTACAAACTGGAAAAATATTATGGGCTACTATCCCTCTGACAAAGGCCTTTTATCTAGAATTTATAAAGAATTAAAAAATTAGGTACCTAAAATTCAAAAACCCAATCCAAACATGAGTATCTGAAATGAAAATATATATATATATATATATATATATATATATATATATATATATATATTAGAGGATGAAATATGAATGACACGTAAATAAACGAAAAAATGTTTAATATCATTGGTCATTCAATGAGTGCAAACTAAAACAAAACTGAGATTCCGTTTCACCCCAGCCCAGGAAGAATGACTAAATTCAAGAAGTCAGCCAAAGCCAGGTTTGGTGGCGCATGCTTGTAATCCCAGCACTTGGGAGGCTGAGGCAGGAGGATTGGTGTGAGTTCGAGACTAGCCTGGGCTACAAAGGTGAGCTCAAGGCCAGCCTGAACTGAATAGCAACACCCTGTATCAAAAAGAGAGAGAGAGAAAAAAGAAGAAGTCAGTCAATAACAAATTCTGGAGTGGCTGTGGGGAAAAAGGAACCCTTCTGCACTGTTAGGAGAAGTACAGACTAGTACAATCTCTATCCATCAGTATGGAGATTCCCTAAAAAGCCAGTATTAGAGGTACCATTTAACATAGTTATTCCACTCCTGGATGTCCCAGAAAAACTGAAAACGTCATACCACAGTGATATACATGCACCCATAGCACACATAGCACTTATAGCCATGCAAATTATCATAGCTAAATCTTGGAAATAACCCAATTGTCCATCAAGTGAGGAATGGATAAAGAAGGTGTGGTATTTTTACACAATGGATTTTATTCAGCTATAAAACAGGATAAATTTGAGGCTTTTATCCATAAATGGATGCAACTAGAGATCATTCTCTTAAGTGAAATAAATCAGACCCACATATCCAAACATCATATCTTCTCCCTAGTGTGTGAACCTGAAAGACAAAGTAAAATCTGAAGAATACAATACATTCTGGGAAAGGGGAACAAAGCTTTTCAAAACAGATGAAATTACTGAGTTATGGAGAAGAATAAGAGAGTGGGAAAAGAGGTATATCTGTGTATGTAAGCAGGATGCTTTAGCCAACTCTACTGTGGTTTCTTCCTTATTTATGGAAAGAAGTAGATAATGCTTAATTTATTTCATCTGCTGTATTCAATTTTTTGCCCTTTTTCTCTTCTTTATTTCTTATATCTTTCATTTTTCTTTCTTCCAATTTCGCATGCATGTATCTGGTAAGATTAACAACTGAATGGAAAAGAACACCATGTATTAAAACAAATGGTGTGAAATTTATGTTACTTTGTTAATTGAAATTCTGTACCACTTGTAATTTTTCCATTTTAATAGTATTTTAAACTGTCTTAAAAATAAAAATAATTAATCTGCTAAATTTGTTACAATACCTACATTTGAAATATTTGTTTCAAATGCCACAATTTATTTTTTTATTTTCTAAAGCTTTTGCATTTTTTGTCAGAAGAAAACATAGATAGATAGATAGATAGATAGATAGATAGATAGATAGATAGATAGAAGTACTTAGAATTGGAGTGTTGAAGCCTCTTTTAAATCATTCAGTAGAGGTTGATATAATTTTGAGTAGTATAGTAAAGATAATTGAAATTACTTTGAAAATATTGTAAGTAGGAATTTATAAAATGTGGTTTACCATGCCTGAAAATCAAGTCAAGAATAGGAGTGGAAATGTGCACTTATGGAAATTTTTTAATCTTGGTGAAAGAAAGTAAAGCAATTTATATATATTGCATGTGTGTGTGTGTGTGTGTGTGTGTGTGTGTGTGTGTTGCAAGGAAAATTTTGAAGTGACAAACATGTAGAATAATTTTTAAAACAATATGTTTAACATTTTTCTTGTTATACTCTTGGTAGTTAAAATTATGGGAAATAAAATTTGAGGAAAAACTGTTAAAAACAGAAATTAAGAAAGGATTTCTTAAAAAGCATGAGTGTCTTTGAAAATTTTAAAGGTTGCTGAATGGCAAAAAATTCTGAAATTTAGATATAGGTTCTGGAAACTTTTCATAGAGAGCAAAATATATTCTATTATATAGCTTTTTACCGAAAATATCAGGTGAATAGAAAGTATTCATTAACACAGAGAACTATTCAAGAGATGTAGTGTAAGCCTCACACATCTTCTCAGTGAAAGGATAGGGCTTCTAAGAGGTTTAAATAAATACAGAGCCATCAACTCTCTCAGTAAAAGCCAGACAGACAAGCAATTATCTTCCAAAGTTCTAGAGATATACCTTTGTCAAATGATGAAAAATATAATTAAATCCACAGTAGACCCTCGTAATTCTTAAAAGCATTGTTTCAGAAGAAGTAATGCAAGCTTAGACTGAAAAAAACCTGACAGAAGATGAAATTAAAGTGCTGGACTCCAAAATTCTAATGCTAAGAGGACAAATAATATTACTCTTTCAAAGTTGACCAATTACTCTCTAGAATTGAAGCCAAATCATAAAATTACTATGTTTACCTGGCTGAATCTCAAAATTAATGTTGACTAACACTTATTTTTATTTCACTCTTCCATACCATTCACATATGTAACTGTGAATGTTATACAGTTAACATGTATGTAATTTCCATCATGTTATTGTATGTTGACAATTGAGAATACTGAAGATAGATCTTGAAGGCCTTTTGTTTCACATATCCAGACATGGGTAAAATCTAATGGATTTGTTCCAAATCTATGCTGGATATAGATTTTTTAAATATCCATCATGAGTTTATAATATAATAGGGTGAGATTTTAGAACAGTGGGAGAATGAAATTACTTGAGAAGCATATATGAATCACTGAAACCTAGTGGGAGTAGGTACACCATAGCTACATTTCTAACCTGGAGAGACTGTGTGATAATGAACTTGTTCTTTTAAATGATATGCTTGAAGTAACTTACTGCACAGCAATTGCAGCTTAATATTCTGAAAAGGATTAGGCATCTCTGTAAATTTTTGTTTGTGGGATGTTGACCCACCTTGGGCCATCAGTGAACTTCCCCTCATGACTGGTGAACACACACACACACACACACACACACACACACACACACACACACACAAATAGACATTAAATTTGTTGTCATTGTTCTTGATCAAATTGGACCCCTGACACGTAAAACCAAATAAGATATGGCTAAAATAACACAAAACAAAATACGACAAATTATTCTATTGATGACAAAGATCAAGAACTGGGCCCAGTCGTGTTGGGGCACACCTCCAATCCCAGCACTTGAGAGTTTGACACCAGCCTGTGCTACAAAAAGTGAACTCAAGGCCAGCCTGAATTGCATAGTGAGACATTGTCTCAAAAAGAAAAAAAAAGTAAATAAAAGACCAAAATCTGCACAACCAACAACCTAAATATTTGCTAATTCTGCATTTTTTTCATTCCTCTTGGTAGATCTTTAAACCCTTCTTTAATGAGAATTAAGTTTCTTAACATTTCTGTTCTCTTTCATACCTGTGGGTTTTTTTTTTTTTTTCTCTTTTTGAAATCCCTATATCACTTTAAGCTGCCTTAAGCCTTCTCTTATTCCTTCTGCTTCTAAGGAAGATTCTGATGTTCTAAGGAACACTATCTCATTTCAAACTAATCACATCTTCTTTATCCACTGGAATAAATCACTTTTGTTGCCTCTGGGGGCATTAGCCACATTACTTCCTCATATTTTATCAGTTCCCAAGCTTTCCCAGTACACCAGCATTTCCCTTTTATCCTGAAATAGTCTCAGACATTCTTTATGCCTTGTATGAATTATTTTAACTACATCTTCCTTTCTTATTTTTATTGCCATGTTGCTTCCATCAAATTATATTCAGTCTGCGCTTATTTCCTCAGTTTACGTTTCTCTCTGCATCAATTAGATTAGTATCAGGCAAACAAGTGTATCCAAGAATTATACAAAGAAAATATAACTTGCACAATATTTCTTTAAATTATACATATGTTACTTAAACATAAACAGGAAACTAATGAAGAATGAAGCAAGAGCTATAGAAAACAGCTATCATTCCCAGGGCTCAGGAAACCAAGCGAAGGTGTTGAAATTGCTGACCTTAGAAAATTCTAAACTTCAGTGTAGAACTATGGCCCAGTTCGTTCGTAACCTCGCGGAGAAGGCTCCGGCGGTAGTGTCTGCTGCTGTGACTTACTCCAAGCCTCGATTGGCCACATTTTGGTATTATGCCAAGGTTCAGCTGGTTCCTCCAATCCCTGCTGAGATCCCTGCAGCTATCCAAAGCCTGAAAAAAATAGTTCGTAGTGCTCAAACTGGTAGCTTCAAGCAGCTCACAATAAAGGAAGCTGTGCTGAATGGTTTGGTGGCCACTGAAGTGTGGATGTGGTTTTATATCGGAGAGATCATAGGCAAGCGTGGCATCATTGGCTATGATGTTTGAATGTCTAACATCTGATTATATTGGATTAATATTTGAGTGTTCCTGGATCACATGTGATCAGAATTGTCTGCTCTCTGAATAAAATGAAATATGTCAAAAAAAAAAAAAAGAAAAGAAAATTCTAAACTTGCTTAAATCTTTAGAGACAAAATATACTTCCCTGAACAAGTAGCAGCAGTTCATCTGATACCATGAAAACTGATGTATGAAGAACAGTATCCTGAAAGATAGAAATAGGTTGGGTTTTTCTGAGAAGTGGTTGTCATGAAACAGATATGGGATATTCTAGAAGGACTAGAAACTGCATTTAGCTGTTTGGTACAAAAGGAATGGCCCAAAGGCCCAGTTTGTTACTGGGCACTGGAACCTTGAATGGGGAGGCCCAGTTTGGGACTGGGTGGCAAACTTTCACTAGAGACCTAGTGTGGGATCCTGAGGTGGAACTCTCTGCAGAGAGGCTAGGAATGAGACACAACAAGCTAAACCAGGAGCAGAACAACTAGCTAGTGGAGCACAGCAGGTTCATTTCCACATACTGCAGCAGGACAAAGCTGAGCACAGCAGTCAGACACAAGCCAAGCTAAGCTAGTCGAGTTTAAGATCAGTAGATCTCAAACCAGTGAGCTGAGGTGTACTGCAAGGCCCAGTGAAGCCCAGACCTAGAAACAGATCTATAAGAGAATACTCTGCAAACAGAGGTGAGAACAGGAAACTGTGGTGAGCTAGTCTGCCTTAAGGTTTCAAGTACGTAAAGGGAAGTGACCAGAAAGAACTTAAGAGAACTAATTTAAATACAAATTACCAATTTAATATCTGCTTAGATATGTGGTCTTACTGTTTGCTCTTATGATCTAAATACAAGCCCATTAATTTCAAAAACTTGTCAATTGGTAATATTCAGTACACATTATTACTGTTGTTAATTGTCTTATTGTGAATAGAAAACTGTATCTGCTTTAAACACATGATCTCACTTGGGTAATAATACTGGAGAGTACTTCAGTAACAATCTCACCAATGTCCTATACTGAAGTACACATAATAATGCCAAACAAAAAACAACATCTCACACTCAATCAATTCAGTGGGCACAACCTTGGAACACACACAACATGAGTATCTCTGACACAGAAGAAATACCTAAAGGACAGACTCTATACAGACTCTTTACAGATTCTATCTAGCAATAGGTAGAGCTAACTATTCTCAAAATTTCACAGAAAAGTATCATAGAAATAAAAATAAAGAGTTCTTTCTGAAATATACAATGACAGAAAGAGCAAAATGCATTGGTAGGCCCCAAGCCCACCCAGATCAAAGGCAGGCGACACAAGCATAGAAGAAATTTTAAGTCATCTGAAATCTCTAGAATAATTACATCCAAAACAAAGAAAAAATGTAGAAGAGTATAGGAAATCAGATCATGAATGCATTGCCAAAAGAAAAAAGAAATGATAACTCTAATGAAAAAGTAATATCT
This sequence comes from Myocastor coypus, assembly GCA_004027025.1. Classification (NCBI taxonomy): domain Eukaryota; kingdom Metazoa; phylum Chordata; class Mammalia; order Rodentia; family Myocastoridae; genus Myocastor; species Myocastor coypus. The sequence continues at coordinate 11,436 of PVJA010024021.1, read as the reverse complement.
CTAAAGAAGACATTGATTTAATAAAAGGAGAATAGAAAAAAGATGAAAATCTTCAGTGAGCCATATAGACAAAAACAGAATGTATGAATCAGCTTCAAAGATATATTTAGATTAGAAACAATTAAAATTTGGCAAAATGATTGGTATCAAAGTGAAGATTGACTTTCCGAACTTGAACACACTGTTACAGCTAGTGAAAAGGTAATGAAAGATCTCTTACAAACAACTAAAATCCAGGAAATAATAGTTCAACCTCTGCAAGATGATGCAACGAGGAACAACATAAGACTAATAGGCATCAGTGAGAGAAAAGAAGTCAACATATATGACATAAAAAGAATATGGGCGGAAGTAGTAGCATATTAAAGCACCTACAAGCAGGCATAAGGGCCAGGGGTTCAATTCCCAGCACTCCCCCAGGGCATGCAATTGAGACTGGGAATAGTGGTGCACCTGTAATCCCAGCTCTTGGAAGATTATAAACAGGCAGATCACTGTGAGTGTGATCTAGTAGTGAGACCCTGAACACCCTGTAGACCCTTCCATAAAGTGAAAAGAAAAAAAAAGAAAGAAAACAAGGGAAGAGAGAGAGAAAGAGAGAGAGAGAGAGAGAGAGAGAGAGAGAGAATGAATAAAACAAATTCATGAGAACTGAGTCAACTCTATACAGATTACTAAAAGATATTCTGGAGAGGGACGAGGGACCAAAATGACAACTCCAAGAATGAGAGTGGAAAGAACCCATCAAATATCGCAAACAATTAAATGCAGGAGATAAGTAGGTAACCACAGCAAGAAAATAGAATGTCAAACCTAAGTCAATACATATCAATTATAACCATCAATGTAACTTAACTCAATTCACCAATTAGAAGAAGTAATGTGGTAGAGTGGACTGAGAAACAAAATTCAAAAATATGCTGTATATTAGAAATACATTTAACTCATAAAGAAACTCATAGTTTGAAAGTCAAAGGATAGAACACAATATTACTTGCCCAAAGACCTCAGAAAAACACAAGAGGAGCAATCCTGTTTTCAGACAATCTGAATTTCTTTTTTTTTTTTTTTTTTTTTTTTTTTTTTTTTTTTTTTTTTTTTTTTTTTTTTTTTTTGTCTTTTTGAGGCAGGGTCTCACTATGCAGTTGAGGCTGGCCTTGAGCTCACTTTTGTAGCCCAGGCTGAATTTCAAACAAAGAATGATAAAATTAAATAAGGAAGGCCACTATGTACTGGTTAGTGCAAAAATACAAGAGAAAGAGATAACACTCATAAGTGTGTATGCACCAAAAATCGGAGCACCTAACTATATAGGACAAATTTTAATGGACATGAAAGATCTAATATCCAATACCATTACCACGATCTTTTTAAAAAAATATATTTAGTATAGTGTCCGCAGGGTCTCACTACTCAGATTGGACTTGTAGCGATCCTTCAGCAGCCTCCCAAGTACTATGATTAGAGGTATGCACCACCACACCCAGTCTGAATCATAGTCCCATTACCTTTTCCCTAGCTGTAACAGTGTCTACAAGTTCTGAAAGTTGACTTTCACTTTCATACAGATCATTTTGCCAAATTTTCATTGTTTTTAATCTGAATATCTCTTTGAAGCTGCTTTATACATTCCGTTTCTGTATATATTTCTCTCACTGCATCTTGGGGCAGTTCCTGCAAGTACACCAAGGATGAAACCATAGACCCTGAGCCTGTCTATTCAGGTGCTTTTTTCCAATGACCTATTTGGCTAGCTCAAGATCACAGTCTTAAAAGGAGACTTTAATACTCCCATGCCACAAAAATAAGTCAAGTAGACAAAAACAACTAAGCAAACATACGAACAAAAAATTGGATGTTTTCTAAAATACACTAGCCCAGAGGTCGAGCTTAAGTATATGCAGGAAAACAGAAATTATTCCAAGCATATTATCTCACTACAGTACAATGAAACTGGAAATAAACAACAAAAGAAACAGCAAAACTCATAAAATATGAAAATCAAGTAGTACCCTTCTCAGCTACCAATGGGTTACAGATGAAATTAAACTAGAATTAATGAGAAGAGCATATTTATTGCAGGAAAGAAAGTTCCTGCTTGAGAAAAGGACAGGAGCGTGGTCTTAAGTGGCTGGTTCTCTAAAGCAGAAATTAAACAATATCTGCAATGTAATGAAAATTCAACCACAACCTAGCACAATTTATGAGATGCAATGAAAGCAGCTCTTAGAGGAAAATTTATACCTGTGAATGTACACATCAGTAAAACACAGCAATAAAAAAATAAATACTCTTCCTCTAGTGTGTAGAAAAATGAGGAGCAAACCAAGCCAAAAGATGGGAAGAAATCATAAATATTAGAGATGAAATTAATGCAGTTGATACAGAGTAAACAATACAAAGAATTAATGAAGCAACAAGCTGGTTCTTTTTAAAATTAAATAAAATTGATAAATCTGTAGCTAACATTATAAAAAAGAGGAAAGAGAAATCTCAAATTGAAGTAAAATGAACAAAAATTACTAAATACTCTAGAAATTCAGAAGATGAGTTATAGCCACATTGAAAATCTTTACTCGCAAAGAATCAAAGATACAGAAGAAATGGACCAAATCCTAGAGCAGTACAAATTACTGAAACTGAATCAAGAAGATATAAAAACATTGAACAACGCAATATTAGCAAATTAGATAGAAAATGAAATTTAAAAAAAATTTACCGACGTGCCCGGCAGGATGGCTCAGTGGTCTAAAGCGCCTGCTTGGGAAAGCTTGGGCAGCTTCAGGGAACTCGGTTCGATCCCCGGCACCACATGCTGCGCCAGCCCCGGCCCTTGGGGTGGGCTGAGCCGGCCATAAAAATGAGTGAATAAACAAACAAAGGTTCTGAAACAAGAAAAATAAATAAATAAATAAATAAAATTTAAAAAAATTACCGACAGAGAAAAGCCCAGGTTTTGACAGATTCAGAGCTGAATTCTACAAGAAACTTACAGAAAATATAATGCCAAAAGTGCTCAAATTCATCAAAGAAATTGAAGCGGAAGCAATAATCCTAAAATCATTCCTAGAGACAAGCATTATAATGATAACAAACTAGAGAAATTTTGAACCAAAAAAGAGAACTACATGCCAATCTCCATTATAAACATAGATGCAAAAATCTGCAACAAAATCCTAGCAAATGGAATACAGCAAATCATCAAGAAGATTATGCATCATAATCAAATAGGACTGATCTCAATACAGCAACGATTTTTCACCTTATGCAAATCTATAAGTACAAAACACTATATCAATAGACTCAAAATGAAAAAATGATCATCTCAATTGATGTGAAAAGGTTTTGACAAACTCCAACACTCATACATTATCAAAGCCCTCTGGAAAACTGTAATAGGTGGCCTCTACCTCAAGCTCATGAAAGACATCTACAACAATCAAATGGGCAGCATAATTATAAATGGGGAAAAACTGAAATGTTTAACTCTCACGTCAAGTACAAGATAAGGATATCCTCTATCACTACTCCTATTCAATATATTTCTGGAATCATTAGATATAGCCATTAGACAAGGAGAAGGAATAAGAATAGGTAAAGAAGAAGATATATCATTATTTGCAGGTGAAATGATACTCTACTTGAAAGACCCAAAAGAACTCCACCAAGGAGCTACTAGAATTAACACACAAATTCAGTAGCATAACAGGATAAAGATCAACACATAAAAGTCAATAGCATTCCTCTACAAAGATAACAAACACACTGAGAGAAAAATTATAGAAAAAATACCTTTTTACAATAGCATCCAAAGAAATGAAATACTTAGGAATTAACCTAACTAAAGAAGTAAAAGATCTTTCCAATGAAAATTACATTACTCTGAAAAAAGTGATCTGAAAGGATTTCAGAAAATGGAAAGATCGCACTTCCAGGCCAGGCCCAGCGGGATGGCTCAGTGGTCTAAAGCGCCTGCTTGGGAAAGCTTGGGTGGCTTCAGGGACCATGGTTTGATCCCTGGCACCACATGCTGCGCCAGCCCTGCCCTTGGGGCGGGCTGAACCAGCCATAAAAATGAGTGAATAAACAAATAAATGTTCTGAAACAAGAAATAAATTTAAAAAAAAATGAAATTAAAAAAAAATAAAGAAAAGAAAATAGAAAGATATTCCCTGCTCCTGGATAGGAAGAACCAACATTGTGAAGATGGTCATACTCCCTGAATTGTTATGCAAACTTACTGTATTCCCTATCATAATAACATCAACATACCTCACAAACTTGGAGAAATCATTCCCAAAATTATTCGGAACCAGAAAAGACCTAAAATAGCAAAGACAAGCCTGGGCAACAAAGATAATACAGGAGACATTACAATTCCTGACCTAAAGATATACTAGAAAGCTACAGTGGTAAAATTAGCATGATATTAAAAAAAATAGACCTGAAGATCAGTGGAACATATTAGAAGATGCAGAAACAAATACAAGCACTCTCATCTAACTTCTCTTTGACAAAGCGGCCAAACACTCTTACTGGAAGAATGATAGCCTCTTTAAGAAATGCTGCTGGAAAAAAATGGCTCGCCCCATGCTGAAAACTAAAATTGGGCCCATGTCTATCACCATGCACTAAAATAAAGTCAAAATAGATTAAAGATCTAAATATTAAAAGAGAAACACTGAATCTCCTGGAAGAGAAAATGGGAGCAAAATAGTTCATGGAAAAAATAAAAATGCACACTTAAGATTTAAAAGAAACAAGTGTTAGGACCTCTTCTTGCTCAGAAGTTTTTGAATATCAAGAGAAATTAGCAACAGAGTGAAAAGACAACCCACAAATTAAAAAAATAACTAATAAGTATTCAGAAAAAGTTGTTCTATCTAGAATTTATAAAGAACTAAAAAACACTAGCATTCAAAGACCCAATCCAGAAATGGGTACCTGAGATGAACACACACTTCTCAGAGAAAGAAATTCAACAAGCCTATAAATACATGAAGAAATGCTTCACCTCACTAGCTATTCATGAAATGCAAATTAAAATAACATTTAGATACCATCTCACCCCAGAAAGAATGTGTATCATAAAGAAATCTATGAATTATTAGAGCAGCTGTGGGGAAAAAGGAACACTTCTCCACTGCTGATGGGAATGCAGACTGGTGCAACCACTATTCAAAGCAGTGTGGAGACTCCTAAAAAAAAAAAAAAAAAACTAGAACTACTTGCAAATAAATTTTAGGAATGACATCTCCAGGTTAAGAATTAACCAAACTAAATTACACTACAAAGCTACTCCAATAAAATCAGCATGATGCTGGAAAAAGGAAAGAAAAAATGAAAAAGAAAACAGCCCTGGGGCCCGGGAGGATGGCTCAGTGGTCTAAAGCACCTGCTTAGGAAAGCTTCGGTGGCTGCAGGGACCGCGGTTTGATCCCCGGTGCCACATGCTGTGCCAGCCCTGCCCTGAGGGCAGGCTGAGCCAACCATAAAAAATAAATAAATAAATAAACAAACAAGAAAACAGCCCCAAGGATCAGTAAAATAGATTAGAGGAAGCAGATACAGAGGCTGGCGAGATGGATCAGTGGTCTAAAGCACCTGCTTAGGGGACCAGGGATATATCTCAGTGAAATAAGTGCCTGCCTGGCAAGCTCAAAGTCCTGAGCTCAATCACTGGTACCACAAAAAAAATTAAATAAATAAATAAATAAATAAATAAAATAAAATAATTTAAAAAAATAAAGCACCTGTTTAGGAAAGCTTAGACAACCACAGGGGCCGAGGTTGAATCCCGGGCACCACATGCTGCACCAGCCCCACCTCCAGGGCAGGTTGAAGGGGAAAGCAAAGAGAAGAAGAGGAAGAGGGAGAAGAAGAGGAAGAGGAAGAGGAAGAGGAAGAAACAGATACAGATACAACTGCAAACAAACTCAGCCATCTTATTTTTGACAGAGTGTGAAAACTGTTCATTGGAAGAAAGATAGCCTCTTTAACAAATGGTGCTGGAAAAACTGGATCTCTACATGCTAAACATTGAAACTACACCTGAATATATAGCCATGAGCTAAACTAAAGTCAAGATGCATTATAGATCTAAATATTAAAACAGAAACACTAATCTTCCTGGAACAGAAAGTCAGTGGAAATCTTTAATATATTGGAGTAGATAAACATTTCATGAACAAAAATGAAGTGAGAAATCAACAACTGGAAACTTCTCTTGTTGAGAAGTCTCTGCATGTTAAAAGAAATCACCAACGGATAAAAAAGACAACCCACAAGTTTAGTAAAAATCTTAACCAATAATCACTTGGGAAATGAAATGTCTTCTATCTAGAATATACCAAAAACTAAAAAAAAAAAAGTGACTCAGCCCCACATCACCAAATTTAAGGAATAAATAAAAAATTGAGTATCTGGACAAATAAACACTTCTCAGAGGGGGTCTCATTGAATGCGCCGGTAGGTGAGTGGATTCCTGTGTGTCATCTTCACTAGCACAGCCAGGCCTATACGCAAGCAATCATGTCGAAGGGACCTGCAGTAGGCATTGATCTTGGCACCACCCACTCCTGTGTGGGTGTCTTCCAGCATGGAAAAGTGGAGATAATTGCCAATGATCAGGGAAATCGAACCATGCCAAGCTATGACGCTTTCACTGATACCGAACGACTGTTTGGGGATGCTGCAAAAAAATCAAGTGGCTATGAACCCCACCAACACAGTTTTTGATGCCAAGCATCTGATTGGGTGTAGATTTGATGATGCTATTGTCCAGTCTGATATGAAGCACTGGCCCTTCAATGGTGGTGAATGATGCAGACAGGCCCAAGGTTCAAGTAGAATACAAAGGAGAGACAAAGAGCTTCTACCCAGAAGAGGTGTCTTCTATGGTGCTGACAAAGATGAAGGAGATTGCAGAAGCTTGTTTAGGGAAGACTGTTACCAATGCTGTGGTCACTGTACCAGCTTACTTTAATGACTCTCAGCGTCAGGCAACCAAAGATGCTGGAACTATTGCTGGTCTTAACATACTTAGAATTATCAATGAGCCAACAGCTACTGCTATTGCTTATGGCTTAAACAAAAAAAGTTGGAGCTGAAAGAAATGTGCTGATCGTTGACTTAGGAGGTGGCACTTTTGATGTGTCAATCCTCACTATTGAAGATGGAATCTTCGAAGTGAAATCTATAGCTGGAGACACCCACTTAGGTGGAGAAGATTTTGACAACTGGATGGTCAATCATTTTATTGCTGAATTCAAACGCAAGCACAAGAAGGACAACAGTGAGAACAAAAGAGCCATCCACTGTCTTCGTACTGCCTGTGAACGAGCTAAGAGAACCCTCTCTTCCAGCACCCAAGCCAGTATTGAGATTGATTCCCTCTATGAAGGAATTGACTTCTACACCTCCATTACTCGTGCTCGATTTGAAGAATTGAATGCTGACCTGTTCCGTGGCACTCTGGACCCTGTAGAGAAGTCTCTTCGAGATGCTAAATTGGACAAGTCTCAGATTCATGACATTGTTCTGGTGGGTGGCTCTACCCATATCCCCAAGATCCAGAAGCTACTGCAGGACCTCTTCAATGGAAAAGAATTGAAATTGAGTATCAACCCTGATGAGGCTGTTGCTTATGGTGCAGCTGTGCAGGCAGCCATTTTATCTGGAGACAAGTCTGAAAATGTCCAAGATTTGTTGCTGTTGGATGTCACTCCTCTATCTCTTGGTATTGAAACTGCTGGTGGTGTCATGACGGTCCTCATCAAGCGCAACACCACCATTACTACCAAGCAGACCCAGACTTTCACTACCTATTCAGACAGCCAGCCTGGTGTGCTCATTCAGGTATATGAAGGTGAGCATGCCATGACTAATGATAATAACCTGCTTGGCAAGTTTGAACTCACAGGCATACCTGCTGCACCCCGTGGTGTTCCTCAGATTGAAGTAACTTTTGATATTGATGCTAATGGCATCCTCAATGTTTCTGCAGTTGATAAAAGTACAGGAAAAGAGAACAAGATTACCATCACTAATGATAAGGGCCATTTGAGCAAGGAGGACATAGAGCATATGGTCCAGGAAGTAGAAAAGTACAAAGCTGAAAATGAGAAGCATTTTCAGAGGGACAAAGTGTCCTCCAAAAATTCATTGGAGTCCTATGCTTTAAATATGAAAGCAACTGTTGAAGATGAGAAACTTCAGGGCAAGATTAATGACAAAGATAAACAGAAGATTCTTGACAAGTGTAATGAGATCATCAACTGGCTGGATAAGAACCAGACTGCAGAGCAAGAAGAATCTGAACATCAGCAGAAGGAGCTGGACAAAGTCTGCAAACCCATCATCACCAAGCTGTACCAGAGTACAGGTGGAAGGCCTGGAGGAATGCCTGGGGGCTTCCCTGGTGGAGGAGCTCCTCCTTCTGGTGGTGCTTCCTCAGGGCCCACCATTGAAGAGGTTGGCTAAACCAACCCTAAACAACAGATACCATTATTCCACAACCATAAAATTTAAGGACTTAAATTTGTAGCAAATTCTGTGGCAGTTACTAAAGTTGAGCTGCTATAGTAAAGTACTGGGCACTCTCAATACTTGAATAATGGAACATGTACACAGGAAAACATAGCATTGCACTTTAAGCGCTGTACTATAAGTGGAAATGCAATGTCTTCAATAAAAATATTTAAATTGACATCATAAAAAAAACACTTCTCAGAGGGAGAAATATAAGAAACAAATAAATATAAGAAAAAATACTCATCACTGGTCACTTGTGAAATGCAAATTAAAACAGTGTTAAGATACTGTCACACCCCAGAAAGAATGGCTATTATAAAGAAATCAAGTCATAACAAATTCTGAAGAAGCTTTGGGGAAAAAAGAACACTTACTCAGCTATAAAGAAAAAGTCAAAGCCTTCATAGGCAAGTGTGTCTCCATCGACCAACGAGAAATCAGCCTGGACCCTAGTGGGAGAGTGGGGATTATAGAGGGGAAATGGAATAAGAAACACGAGAAATGGAGACAAGACAGGATTCTGATCAAGTCTCCTTTATTCAAAAAGGCACTCCCATATATATACAGGGTGCAGGAATGAGGTAATTTCCGCCTGTGACATTACATGTATCTAGGCAATGATGGCGACCCGGAAACACGTCAGCAGCTATCCAGGGTAACAGTGGAGGGACTTAAGAGCATTTGATTTATGAGAAAATAGCAGGGTGCAGGAAAGTAGCAACCAAACTAGAGGCTATGATTAATTGAGGGTGTTGCAAGATGATGATGTTATTACAAAATGGACGCCAGCAGTTTGGGCTCCCACAGAAGTGGATACAACTAAAGGCTATACTCACAAATGAAATAAATAAGCCGAACATATGTAAATATAGTATTGTCTGCCTAGTGTAAGAACCCAAAAGAAGAAATAAAACCTGAACATTATAACAGATACAGCAAAATGAGAAGAAACCGAATTTAAGGATTGTCAACAAAAAGGAGAAAAATGAGAAAAGAAAAGAAAAATGGTAGGGGGAAAACATTCAAATAAATATACAAGAGGCTGAGGTAATTAGACTAAGAATTCCCATAACCATTTGAACATAGCAGTTAATGTGTAAAATTCTTACTTGACTAAATCTGCATGCTGATATTTTCAAACTGCACAGCTACTGAGGACACTAATGTGTAATACAAACAGAACACTGAAATATCTGTCATCATGGCCACCTAAATGTATACCATTTCTAATGCCTTATCAATTATTACTATGCTCTCTTTAAAATAAATATTTATGTAGTTAACAAAAGAAAACAAAGAGACAAGAAAAAATTAGATTTCTTGAAAGTAAGAAGTAATATTCAACCATATGTCCAATCTTACATAACTTATCTGTTAATCTGAGCAACATATTTGATGATAAAAATATAACAGCCATTGTTAATCAGTTGTTCCTGTTTTGAAAATTTGTAATCTATGTGTTGTTGTATGTTACTCTGTTTATGTCTTTTTTTCCTGACTTTGCTCTTGCTTTTGTTTATATTTTTCAAAATAAAATAACACTAATTTAAAAACGTAGAAATATAAAGTGAAGACCAAATATGATTTATTTTAATAAAAAGATGAATCAGTTAAAGAAAGGTCACTGATATGTGTAGAAATGTGAATAATTTACATTGTGAAATGATTCTATATAAATATTTTGTCTATCTGAAATGTCCAAAGAATAATAATGATTCATTTTTTGGATAAATTTTGTAATTTATTCATATGTACATGTATACTTTTGGTCCTTACTGGAGATGGATCTTGAAAAATAGATGTAATTTTAGTAGAAGTAATCAGTTACATTCATTTAAGAGTTTAAGTGAGCTAATTTCAGTAAATTTACCTTTGTGAGGAAAATCATCCTTAGATATTCACTAAGAACAGGAAGAATAATGATATTTTGAAAAATTAAAAAAAAACACGTGTGCACATTTGTGTACAAAAAGCATGGTGGACAATACCAAAAATATCTGAATAGGAATATAGAGAAAGTTCAGAGATCAAACCAAAAAGTGAAAGAAAAATGGTTTACTTATATATTTTCCATTTTATAATTATATTATGTGGATATTCCATGAAAATACATGGATGGCAATTTGAAAATATGTTCATTTTTGAAATTTAGGTTATGGACCCTCCGTACCACCAGCCACCAGAACCTGGCCCCACCTCCCTAGGCTGACCGAATCAGGCCTGTGCCCAAGCAGGAGCTTTTCTGTGTTGTGGGACCCCACATAGCCAGCCACCAGAATTCCAACCCTACACAGGTACACTGAATATACGGGCCTGCACCCAGTTGCAGTAGGAAGAATCTGAGCCCAGCAGCCAGACCCAGCAAGGCACATCTGGAAGGGACCAAGACTGGTTCATCCAAACCCAAATTTTGATAGATGCTAAAAGAATAACTTCACCAAAGTGCAGAGTTCATATAAAATAACGAAGAGAAGGAACAAGAGGCAATCTCAGGTTCCAAGTATACTCAGAACAAATACAGCAGACAATACCATTGTAGAAAATGGGAATCAGGCACCTGAAATCTCTGAATTCGTAGATTCTGAGGTAGACAAGTGCAGAAATGTATAAAGGAAAACAGATCAAAGATAACATCTGAACTTAAAAAGGAAATGCATGAATTAATAGAATCTGAAATGGAAAAACAACTGCAGAAACATATAGAGGAAACCAGAGCAGAAATGATCTCCAAAGTAAAAAAAAAAAAAAAAAAAAAAAAAAAAAAAAAAAAAAAAAAAAAAAAAAAAAAAAAAAAAAAAAAAAAAAAAAAAAAAAAAAAAAAAAAAAAAAAAAAAAAAAAAAAAAAAAAAAAAAAAAAAAAAAAAAAAAAAAAAAAAAAAAAAAAAAAAAAAAAAAAAAAAAAAA